>CM059447.1:2336808-2558551 GCA_030390025.1 Squalus acanthias | reverse complement strand
CCATTACCATCTCCTTTTGCCTCGCACCATCATCCCTTTTGTCATTTAATCTCTCCTGCCTTCCACCCTATCACAGACCTTCCCTTTTGTTCTTTCCTCCCTGCTTTCCCAGCCTCTGTACTTGCTTAAAACCTGTTACATCTCTAACTTTTTCCAGTTCTGACAAAGGGTCATCGACCTGAAACGTTAACTCTGTTTCTCTCACCACAGATGCTGCCTGACCTGCTGAGTATTTCCAGCATTCTCTGTTTTTATGCTAGAATCCTAAAGCTAGCCAATTATTTTCCTTGTATGCATATATTATAGACTAATACAAATATTTACCAAAAATAGTGACATCTTTCAACTATACTGTATTATCCATGTTTTTGTCATTAAAATGTGAGCAGATTTTTGGCTTAGTTTGGATCTTTTATTGTTCCAACATAGCAGTTTATAAACATGGGAAGGACATTTTAGGAACAGGAAAAAGCCATTTCCATCAACAAGCTTGCCCAATTTAGTTGATCCCAACCATCACTTTCTCTAGTAATCTATCTAGCTGTTTATTGAAGAGAATTACTTCTTGTGGGGTATTTGGTATTTTTCTGAACTGGATGTGGAAATTCTTCAGAGTATCTAAATATTGGCTGGGAATTTCCTTGGAGTTGCTCCTGCTGTGCCACCATAAGTGCGCCGGAAACCCAGAGGAAAATCCCAGCTATTGAGTCATCATAAATTAATGTTTATCTTATTGCAACATGAAAATATGAATTGTTCAAGGAAGTGTGCTTGGCTCCATTCTGTTTTTTTTTCTTCATCATTGACCTAAAATATGTCATCAAAAGCTATGCTCTCTTTGCTTAGAATGACAGGTTGGTTAACAACAATAGCAACAAATTGCATTTATATAACGCCTTTAAGATGACAAACCTTCCTAAGGTGCTTCACAGAAAAAATAGACAGGAGCTACAGAAGGAGATATTAGGTAGGGTGACTAAAAGCTTGGTCAAAGTGGTGGGTTTTAAGGATAGTCTTAAAAGAGAAGAGAGTGGTGGAGAGGAAATTCCAGAGCGTAGGGCCTAGAAAGCTGAAGACACACTTGCCAATTATGGGTGAAGAAGGGAGCGTGTACAAGAGGCCAGAATCAGTGGAACACAGAGTTCTTGGAGGATTGTAGGGCTGGAGGAGATTACAGAAATAGGGACGAGCAAGGCCATGAAGGGATTTAATCATGAGAATTAGAATTTTAAATCTGAGGCATTGTGAGACCGGGACCCAATGTAGGTCAGTGAGGACAGGGGTGGTGGGTGAGCAGGACTTGGTTCAGAATAGGATACAGGCAGCTGAATTTTGGCGAGCTGAAGTTTACAGAGGGTTGGTAGTAGGAGGCTGGACAGGAGAGCATTGGAATATTCAAGTCTGGAGGCATGGCTCAGGGTTTCACCAGCAGATTGGCTGAGGCAGGGGCAGAGGCGGGTGATGCTTTGGAAACTCCTCACCTGAAAGACTTGGTGACTGCAGACAGTTATAGATATAGACACTAAATGAACGAATAGTGTGCTATCTTTAGTCCTAAAAAAACAAAGTGAGTCACCCTGTTGAGAAAGACAATGCTTGCTTTTGGCATCTATTTTTACTCTTAAGAGTTGCAAACTTTCTTCAATTAAAAATTCATAATCATATATCGTGGGCAAAACTAGTAGTGGAAGTAGCTCGAAAACTGGTAAAAAGATTGGAGTTGTCAAGAAAGCTTAACCTTACTTGTCACTATTTGTAGCTTCAATGTTCTACAATGCTTGTTTTTGCTTAGAAAGGAATATTTTGATTGTACTCCTTAAAGGATGTATTTTCTCTGTAGCCAATCATAAACCATATAGAAGATGCAAATAACTTATTCCATGCCAGAGTCCACCCCATCCAACATCAAAGAGATGCAACCACTGTCAAGATTATGACTGAGCAGTACAAGAGTTGCTGGTGCTTTAGTTATACCTCACTGTTAACATCGACAGCATATGGACTGAAGCAGCTGCATCTCAATATTCTGTATCAGTTTAAAAAGCCTGCAAAGAACTATAGCGGAAAACTGTTGGGATCCGTGTATAACATTTCCAAATTATGCTCTTTTTCCCAGCAATCATAAGGGTTAGTTTTATGAGATGGCTATCCTTGTTCTATTTGTTTTCAACGGCACCTAAACTATCCCGTTTACTCTATTTAAAAAAAAAGCGCAACTTCAGAGGCCTGATAACTATTAAAAAGGGACATTAATCTCTGTTGCTATCTTTATGTATTTAATTATAACAAAAAATAATAATTTCTTGTGTATTGTAACTTCAAAGTAAATGAATGGCAGGAGAAACTAAAGTTCTGACTGCCATTCTTGCTCGGTCTTGACACAGTTGATTTTCGGGTGCTGCTCTTTTTTTCTTTATAATTTGAGTAGAGTTTAATTTTTTTTTCATTGTCCTTCCCCATTGTAAACTAAATGATGTGCATGTGAAGTTAAGAGTCCCAGCCACAGCTGCAGTTACTGGGAGTGGTTGTGGTCAGTGGAATACTCCAGTCATTGAGTAGAGTCCTACTATGGTAATACAAGTGGAATATTTTCTGCTGCGAGTGCTTGGGTATGCTGAGTACAAAGACTTTCCATATGTGTACTGAAATACTGCACTTCAGCTTTTGCGGCCACAGCTTTGCTGTCATCCTACAGCTGCTAACCCCCCCGCCGCGCCCCCACCCCATGCATCTTTTTTCCTCTTCAGCTGCTCCAGTTTTCAGCATCTGCTGATCTGTCCATAACCTGCCACTCCCTTCAACCATATAATTGCTGTCACCTGTTAGGTTCTTTTTTTCTCTGCCACTTTTCAAAGTCAAATATGTTGGCTCTCCTCAATCTTCCCTGTCGCAACTTTACTCCCATTTCACTGCTGTTCTCTTCACCTTCCACACCATATTCTTTCCCCCTCTCCCACCCCTCCCAAGAACAATTCAACTCTCCTTTGGCACCACTTCACTCAAAACACACGCTTAAGAATCCCTACATCCACCTTTCAACTGCATTATTAAAAATCCAACAATTTTGTAATAACTTGAATATCAGAAACACTATATCGACATCATTTCAGTTAAAACAGATGCTACTGCTAAAGGCTCTACTCACCCATCCTTCAATCACATTCAAAGTTCAAAATAAACACTTTTCAAATAATTAAAACATAATGAGTCAAAAAATCAAAACACGCAAAAAGCACACACATAAAAAGAAACAGAAAAGTACACAAATAGACACATAACCGTAACACCACAACAACAACACAGACAGATATTACATAATAAACACGCAACCATATAACCATGTCAACAAAAAAAAATACTACAATAATTTAACAACATAAAGACACACAATACCAGAAACTCAAAAGCATTTATTTCCTTCAATACCACCACAAAGTACGCTGCTTATCACCTACCATTCAGGGTCTGCAAAACAATACCCAGAAACTACCTTCACTCGTAAAAACCACTACCTCTTATTCAACTATATTTTTTCTCCGCAATCTCAACAGAACCATCAATACCCTATGATACACTGCTCCTAAACAATTCCCTCCAGCATTCAAACCCATCAGTAAAAATAAAATCAACACTTTTCAAATAATTGAAACACCACAAACAGAGGCAAAAGCAAAAGGGCAACAAACTCAGACAAACAAAACCAAAAATATATGCAGACATATAACCACAACACCACAAAGAGAGTCAAACATAGTGAACTCAAAGTTCATTTATATAAATTACATTCATTTATGCAATTTACCATGAGCACTGCCACAGGAGATCTACTAGTGTACATACTATTTGCATGCCTCTGTTTCTTGTTATTGTCAAAAGAGCTCCAATATCTCACTGCTGTATGATATTCACAAGAGGTTACAGTGGAACCCTTTTACACTGATGTATTGTTCAAATATTTTTATTCAAAAACAATAATACCTGTACAACTCAACAATTACATAGTAAATCCATTACATAGTAAATCCATTACATTCATCCATCACAGTAAAAAATAAAGCCTTAAAAACAGCCTTATAGTTAATATAAATGCAATGATTAATTTTACAAATAATCAATAATGTTTACAGTACAAATACCCTTAAACAATACCACGCAACTTTTTAGATTTAAAATAATAAATCTCAAAGTTAACTCCACATAAAACAAAAACCATTTCAACACCAGTGTACAAACACATAGCACCATCATAATCCAATTAAATGCTACAGATAACATTTATTCCAATAAACCAAGAAAAAACCCGTTTTACGCCAGTCCTACTGGCATTGTTCGTTCGATCATTCGATCATTCATTCAATTGTTCGTTCGTTCATTCAAGCGTTCGTTCGATCGAGCGTAAGTTCCAATATGTATGTATGAATGCGTGCGTGCGTATCATTTGTCTAAGTGCGCGCGTGCGTGCGTTCGCTCGATTATCGTTCGTTTGATCGTTCACCACGCGATCATTCGTTCGCTCGAGTGTAAGTTCCAATGTGCATGCTTGCGTTCGCTCGAATCGTTCGTTCGACCACTACCCCATGAGGTCGTTCGTTTGATCGAGTGTAAGTTGATGTATTATTCAGCACCAAACATAATTCAATTAGGAGTCAACTAGTTGAGCATCACAAATAGTTAAATTACATTTGTTTGGCGAGATCAAATTGTCAGCTCAACTGCATTCTTGTGATGTATTCAAAAGGTGAGTCAAGGACAGTCTAACTGAAGAACCCATTCTGGGCTTTGGATTGTGGGCCTGACCTGAAACGGCCTGCATATTTTGACAAAAATGATTTGTGGTCTTGCAACTTATTGGTTCCAATAGTTGAATTGGAATGAACATGCTTTAAACAAAGTGCAATTAAAAAAAATCTATGTACAGACAGAAAAAACATTATTACTCGTGGCACTAGTTTCCATTGAACTGAGGTGCATTTTACTGCTTCATATGACTGGGTTAGTATTTAGGCTTTTGTTATAAACTAGTGATAATGTCACTATAAAAAGAATATTCTTTTCAGTTAAATTTAGTAAGTGAATTAGGACATGGGGATATTTTCATTGTATCCAAGTTCATAATAAATGAACCTCTATCATCACAACTATTTATTATCATTGGTGACAGAGCTTTCAGCCAGCACGGCCCTGCACTCTGACATTTTCTTCCTTAACACCCTATGTCTTGCTACATCTCTTCCCAACTTCAATACTGCTCAAAGCTTACTTCTTCAAACACTCCTTCAGTTATTTCACTAATCTTCTCCCCTCTTCTTGCTTGATGTCTGAAACATCTTGGGACATATTGCCTCTTTAAAGGGTCTATCTAAATTGTAATTAGCAAATAAGTTGGTGATGGTTTTCAGGGAAATCCTTCAGCAGCATAGAAAGAGAAAAAAGCACTATATTGGTGTACTGGTGGGAAGCATATTGTGAGTGCCATCTCTTTTACACATTAATAGAAATGTTTACAGTGTGTAACGTTGGTGCAATGTGGATCTGCCTTGGGATTGTTTCAGTACTTTGAGAGGCCAGTTGCCCTCCTGCCATGGGAGACCCAGGAAGGAGCAGAGGAATGTTTCCCTAGGAAAGTAATTTACACTGATTTGACAATAGACTATGAGCAGAATTTTCTCATAATTCAGTATGGCAAAAACCTGCCCTGCAACTTTGTTTGCCTACATTCTGTAGAACAACTCTATACAGCGTCTTGTCATCAGTGTCTTGCTTCTGCTGCAAATATCATAGTTTTGAACATGAACTTATGATAGTAAACATAAATAAAAATTAGAAACAATGTGGTTTTTTGTTCATGGCTTCTTGGGTAGATTTACAACTTGCTGCCCGTTCTAGAAACTGCCAGGCGTTCATTTCAATGGAAATGAAAATCGCGACACTTTCTATAACTGGTGGCTGCTATGCCAATTTTATGCTTGGGTGGCAAGTTGAAAA
Source organism: Squalus acanthias (assembly GCA_030390025.1). Classification (NCBI taxonomy): domain Eukaryota; kingdom Metazoa; phylum Chordata; class Chondrichthyes; order Squaliformes; family Squalidae; genus Squalus; species Squalus acanthias. Next base: position 2,552,566 of record CM059447.1, on the reverse strand, counting down.
TTTACCCCATTGTCTCTAAACATTAGGAGAGTTGATAACCAGGCAGAAATGATACCAGCAAAACTATGTTCTGAGATACCAGTGTAAAGATGCCAAAGCAAAGGATTTACCATCGCTCAGAGATTGGTGTAGGAGATAGTGAAGAAGATGCTCTATTGAGATTAGGATGAAGACATGTTGGCCTAGAAATTCGTCTTGGGCGGTGGCGCAAAATGGACCGCCCATTATACGCAGCGCCTGATAGTCAGTTCCATTGCCTTCACTAGAACTGAATATCAGGCAAATGTATAACAAGTGGCCTATCCGATACCACTCGTTTTGCGCCACCACCCGAGACAAATTTCTAGGCTGTATGGGGCAGAGTAGAGGAAGCTTTATTGTGCATCAGAATTGTGCCATAATGACCTGTCGGTGGTTGTTCATTTGTAAGATTTGGTAGTATGAGGAAGGACTCTTTCAGTGTGTCTGAGGTATTGGTTTAATTTAAACAGAAGGAATATCTGTTAGTAACAGTTGTATATGTGCAGTTTTATTGATGGGAATGTTCTGATTTTGAACGTGGTTGGAACTCTAGAAGTGAGATTCCACTGCTGACTTTTAAATAAAAATGTTGTTCTTGTGATATGGGCAATGCTGGCAGGGCCACATTTTAGTGCTCATTTCTAGCAACCCTTAGAAGATGGTGGTGAGCCATCTCCTTGAACTTGTAGTCCTTGTGGTGTTGGTGCATCCACATAAACACCGACCTGATAAAACATAAATTCCCTACAAATCCCTTAAAAAAAATTACATAGTACCTGTTGCGGATTGTAGATGCTCTTTCTGAGCATCAGGTATTGGCAACAGGCACTGTAAAGCCACAGAATGTCAGGTGTTTTTTTTCCAACCTTGGAAGAGCTGCACCAATGTGAATATTTCCATTTCCTACATCTTTGACATCTGAGTGATCAAATTTAATGCCAATTTGTGGGCAGCTTTGTAAAAGAAAGACTTGCATTTACATAGTGCCTTTCCCGACCTCCGGACTTCCCAAAGCCCTTTACAGCCAATGAATTACTTTTGAAAATTAGTCACTGTTGTAATGTAGGAAACGCGGTCAGTTTGCACACAGCAAGCTCCCGCAAACAGCAATGAAATAAATGACCAGATTGTGTGTTTTGTTTTAGTGATGTTGGTTGAGTGACTCAGAGTATTGTATTTTTAATTATTCTTATTTCTAACTCCCCTGCTATTCTTTGAATAGTGCCGTGAGATCATTTAAAAGGCGGCACCATCGACAGTGCAGCACTCCCTCAGTACGCCACTAAAGTGTTGGCCTGGATTAAGTGCTCGTCTGTATGTAGGCGTATGCTTAATGGAAGGGGATGGGATTGTAAATGTTCAAACTCATTTACTGTAGGATCCTTCCATTTGGCAGAGAGAGGAGACTGTTATCCCAGCAGGCTGGACTGGATTCAAATCCTGGTCCCAGAGTTGAAAAGATATTGTACTAAGTTATTGTACCACCTCCTTTTCTCCTCCCTTTCTGTTCCCTCAATATTACACACTCCTCAGCCAAGAGAATAAGCAGAAAATTAGCTATCTGGCCCCCTGTCAAAGCTGCTCTTTAATCAGCTACCAGGAGCTGTTCGAGATAACTTACCCTCTTATTTTCTCTCCTTCCTTTTGAAGAAGTATCCAGCTCCTTTCTCATTACTTTCTACAATGCCCTGTTTGGCATTTAGGAAATTGGTGCAAACAAATATCCACTGTTATGTGGTACATCGTGTTAGTACACAAATACATTGTCCCTCCAGGTCTCTGCATATGTTTTTGTTTACTTGTTCTTGCGATGAGGGCAAGGCTGCATTTATGGCCCATCCCTAATTGCCTGAGAAGATATTGGTGGGCCTCCTCCTTGAACTGTTGGAAATTCTTGCTGTGATTGCACTCCCACAATGGTGTTTGGTAAGGAATTCCAGGATATTGACCTGGTGATGATGAAGCAATGACAGTGTGTTCAAGTTAGAATGGTGTGTGACTAAGAGGTGATGGTATTCTTACAAGATTATTGCTCTTGTCGTTCTTGGTGATAGAGGTTGCAGGGGAGGGAAGTACTGTTGAAGGAACCGTTGTAAGTTCTGTAAATGCTCTGCGGCCAGTGATGGAGGGTGTGGATATTCAGTCCACTGGCAGGGGTGCCGATCAAGTGAATTGCTCTGTTCTGGAGGTGTTGAGCTTCTTGAGTGTTGTGGCTGTACCCAGCCAGATGAGTGCTGAGCAACAGAAAACGCTGGAAAAACTCAGCAGGCCAGGCAACATCCGTGGAGAGAGAAACAGAGTTAACGTTTCAGGTCGAAACCCTTCGTCGGACCTGAGTGCTGAGCAACGTTCCCTCTAAGCTGCGCAGCCACGCAACTCTCTGCCGGTCCTGCACAACCCGGGACCGGCTTTTCCCATGTTAAATTTTGTGCATGTGAATGGGCTGTGCAGCCCCTTAAAGGACCCGCGCACCCAAAAAAAAATTAGGAGGAACATTGGTGGTGAGTATTCCATCACGTTCCTGACTTTAGCTTGTAGATTGTGGAGATGCTTTGAGGGGTCAGGACATGAGCTATTTGCCGCAGAGTACCCAGCCTCTGCCTTGCTTTTGTAGCCACTGTCCAGTTAAGGTTCCAGTCAATAGTGATCCTCCTTGATAATACAGGAACTCTGCAATGGTAGTGCTTTTGAAGGTAATGGGGAGATAGTTGGCCTTTCTCTTGTTTGAGATGGTCATTACCTGCCGTTTAATGTGGCGCAAATGCTACATGTCACTTATCAGCCTATGCCTGGATATTGTCCAGGTCCTACTATAAGCTGGCATAGGCCGCTTCATTATCGGAGGAGTTGTGAATGGAGCTGATCCCTGTCGAATTCTATTCCTGTCCTTATGACAGAGGGAAGATTATTGATGAAGCAGCTGAAGATGGTTTGGACATGTTAAGATGTTATCCTCATGTTTGGGGGACGAGGGGGTTGAGGTGAGAGCAGAAAGCTTGCTATGTAGGGAAACCTCAGGCACAAGCCACATCATATCACAGCTGTGGCACAGCTCACGTGCAGCAATATGCATTGTTACTATCACCCAATCCAATTTTCTCTCTTTAAAGGAAGGCTGTGATGGTCTAAATGGGCAAAGGCATCTCCTGGTGCAGTACGAGGACATATGAAAACAACATCTAAGGTTTGATGCTTAGTGTGTGCTGATTTCAACTGGGGTGTCAGTTGGCCTCGGTGTGCCTGGTCTGGGAAGGAAATAAAGCAGTTAAGATTACACTTCCTGACTATTATCCAGTGACACTTTGAGAAAGTTATGAGTGGGCATTGGTGGAGAGACTGATCTGGTTTAGCTGTGAGGCCCTCTACACTCAAATTGTTAAGGCCACACACAAAGACTGGCTTCTTGGTCAGCACTGGCTACTGTGTACTCCAGTAACATTCAGCATCTTTAGCAGAGGAAAAAGTTTGGCAAAAACACTGCAGAGGTACATTTAAATCAAAGAAAACACAGTTGACAGCCACTTTGTTTATTTTTACACATTGTCAAACTACAATTAACATATAACAAACAGTACCATGCAAAACAATTTGAGGAAAGTAAGTTGCTGATTATATAATAGAAAAAGAAAACTTTATGCGTTAATAATACACCATCTCCAACCAACTTCTAAATGAATATTGTGACCCCTGTTCCTGTACTGGCTTGCTACACTTCCTTTGTGTTTAGAGTACAATGGTAAAGAAAATAATATTACTGTTGACAAATCCAGAATGGAATATGACTTTTGGCATTACAAATCAGCAATTTGAAGCAACACTCTTTAAAAAGCTAGAAGTGCTGTGAATGTTTTTTTTTGTTTAAATGGGCATATTGTCCTTGTCAAGTGATTTGCCTGTCATTTTACCAGGTCTGTAAACAATGACACGACTTGTGATGTTAAGATGGAATTGCATCACTGATCTTTGTATTTAAAAAAAAGCTTTAAAATAGATCTGCAGGAAAACTATGTCGTGATAGCTTACACTGCACAATATATTGGGTTTTCTGCAGTGTGAAGGACTCCTGCAGCCAATATGGCAACTGTGGAATTGAGCTTCTGGGACTAAGCCTGACTGGAAATTCCCTGAAGGTATGGTAACAGCCTGTTGAGTTACAAAGATGAGCTGTATCTTTGTCAATGCCATTTCCCATATAGCTTTCTGCAATAGTTTCTAGGGTTTTTAATAAAGATGTAACAGTGTTTAAAAATCCTGATATCAGTGCTTTTCAGAACATTCATACTTTTAAAAAAGAGGGGAATTCTATACATGTAGATGCTTATTCACCAATGTAGTGTGAAAACAGGGAAACACTGGAAGTTATGCTCCTGAACAAAGATGCCCACAATAAATTGTATGAAATATTACATTATATAACTTTTTTGTCTGGACCTCAACCACTTTAAGATGCTAAAATCTCTACATTTTATGCCGAACTATACCAAACAAACTTTTTGACTTCCTGAATTGTTCAGAAAAATTGATTTCTTTCCCCCTCCCTCTCAATCTTCAGTAAAAACAGTTGTCTAGATAATTGGTACCCTTCAGTTTAAATGGTCTGTATGAAATGCATGGCTCTGTTTACTTGCCTGTTGGTAATGACTCCACTGCTATATTTCTGTGAATCTATATACTCAACTGCAGTCACATTTTAGCATTGTTGGTAGTGATGTTAATAAGGCAGTGATATGAAATCTGCAACCACTTCAGTAAACAGGATCCAGTTGGCTGGGCAGGCGAGTTACAAGGCAGAAGTTCAACAGAGTAGTTCATAGAATATAAACTGAGAGGGCAAAGCTCAAGCAGTTTATGAAAACGTACAGAGCCACTTGGTTGAATTACCACTTTGAAACTCAATCAGTATTCTTCAAAAATATAACCTATAATTTAATTTAAAAGCTTTTGTTTAAAGAAAACTTAAAATGATATGTGGCAAGATGGTGTAAAGCAGGTGAAAGATGATAGTCGAGTGGCTGAGGGTTTACTTGGCGTGAGGGGCAACAAATTACCTGGAAACCTATTTTACTCAGCAGTACTTATTATAGTAGACGATGTGGCCTGAATAATGTTCTGTACAGTGATGCAAGGTTGGTTTCTTTCTTTATGCAACCCTCAAAACATATTTAAAGAGCCAGCCGTATTATCAGTATTCCTTTTCAAAATTCAGCTCTTACAAAGAACATGAAAACCCATTTTTGTTATTGGTTTTTAATAATAATTGTTTGAACCACAATAACCAGATGACATCTTAGAGGAGGTACAGAACGGGAGTACTTACTGATTCTGACAATGTAAGGGAGCTGAATTAATGTTAGTTGCTACCTTTAGACTTCAGCTATGTTTATGCTTATTCAGCACTCTCAGACCATGGGACTTAGTGACTCCTCCAAGTCATTCCCTCAGTGATGTCTTCATCATTCCATTCAAAACAAAATAACCATATCGATGTCAAACCTAATCCTCATTGTTTTGGAGAGACTGCCTTTTGAAATAATTTTGGGATGGTTAGTAAAGAATTGAGATCTGACATCTGATCAACCGTGAACTTTTTCTTCCAATCTTAAACCTTAACAAAAAATGATATATATATATAAGCATTTAATTTACAAGCATTTTTCCCTCCTTACTACCTCTACTTCAGTAAATATTTGTATTCAAGCTGACTAGGTAAACTCACTTAGTAAAAAGTTTGGTCCAGAAGGTTACTTTAAACTGTGAAAGATGTCAGATAACAGTGCTTAACTGTATATAGGCATTATATATATTTTAACCATTTTCTTCATTCATCTAAAATACTTGCATTTAGCATCAATTAGTGCTGGTTTTAAATATTGATGCTTCAACTAACAATGGGTTGGGTGCATATGTACATTTACTGTATCTTTAATAATCTGACTTTGAATTGTGTAATATGAAGAATAGCACAAAGAAATGTAACCATCAATCAATGCAACAATCACGGAAGGATATGATTTAAAAAAAACTTGTCATTTGCAATTGTAATTTATTTTTAAAAGGTGCACTTTTCAACTTGGATATGGCAAACGCTAATTAGATCAACAACCAAACATACGTGCTTTCAAAATGTAGGCCTTGTTGCATGTGGCACCTATGGACAACATGTTAGTCATATTCTGACATGCATTTCTCAAAGGCAGAATAGTGAGTCACTAAATTATTGTTTCCAAAATCAAGGCAAAAATGATCTTAATTGACTCCCATTTTGTAATTGAATCAAGGTGCGCATATGGACTTACTGTGGCTCTAAGAATTAGCATTTACTGTTCAACCTTGAGAAAAATAAAGCAAGTTTGACCAAAATAGTTTCTTTTACTGTAGTGGTAAGTACAGGAGCTAAACAATGCATCAAATATCTTAATTTTTAAAATGTATTTTCTTTTAAAGGCTGATTTGCACCAGTACAAGCAAACGTCTTCAGAAAAAAACTTTTCTGTGCCTTAGTATAAAAACTGCAATAGGTCTTTTGAAAGTTCAAGAAAACCTTCAGTAAGTACCTTCATGGGGGACTATCGCGAAAAGTGGCATGTCATTTTTCTCAAAATGTCACGCTTAAGTGGCTGGATGCTATTTTTGTGATGCAATTTACATAATTACATTGCACACTTAACAAAAATGAAAGAAAGTTTGCCAAATGCTGTTGTATGAAGTTAGTGCTCCTTTAATACATTGAACATATGCTTTAACAAAGTCAAAACTTTGCTGCAAGCAGAACATTGCTATTTCTAAGAAACAAAAGCTCATTCCATACAACAAATCATAATGAGATACGAGCTAGACAACTATAGCACAGCATTCTTTGTCTTTGTAGTTTCATATAAAATTAGTAGAATAGTCTCCTGTACTGATTGTTTGCTTTGTGCACTAGATTAAGTTTCTGTGTCTTTGAACAGGAACATGCTAAACTGTGTGATTCATGGGGGAAAATGTATTAACATCCTTTCACTAGCTACTTTGGACAAGAGATCTCTAGTACATGTTAAAATACCAAAATAATTTGATCAACTTTTTTTTCTCCTCTGCTCCCTCTTTCAACTAATTCTCGCTCTTTCCTGCAAAGCTTTCAATTTCTTGTTCTGTAATCCAAATGGAAATATCAGTTTTATATATTAGTGCAAATTGTAGATGGAGAATGTCATGAGATACATATTTTGATTTACTCAAACATATTTCATCCATTACATTTTTGGAGAAACAAATTTGTTCCTCAATTGTTTTTGATGACTAGGCTATTGAACCATCCTCAATTATTGGGAAGACAAAGGCAGGAAGAACTGGTCCCTTGGGGGCCAAATGTATATTGCAATTTGTACCTCAACATTTTAAAAAAACATACTAGAATCCAGCAGAGGAGAATGCATTTCTAAAAATCTTCCTGTCTTTTTAGTGATCAGAACAATTCACAATTATATTAGACTGCTTTAAAGCTGGACTTTAAAATGTTGTCAATAATTCTCCATAAAGTATATTAATTTTTTTCTAAAAGTTAAAAGTGCTTGTTCCTTAACCTTTTCTGAACATTATTAATTCTGTAAAGTTAATCATTGATTGAATATAGACATTTTAAACAAAGGCCCATTTACTGCTGCTGCTTGTCCTCTTCATTCTGAGTTTCATACAACAATGGCTAAACTGGGGTGAATGAACTCTTGGTTTACAAATGAGAATCCTTCAAACTCTGCTTGGTCGATGTTAGCAATAACCAGCTGGTCAGGTGGTGTTAACACTGGTTGGCCTCGTGTGAAGAACTTGTCAAAGTTTTCAGCGCTTCTGCCGCACTGTAGAGAGAAAAAGAAACGTCAGGATGTCTTTTGAGAGAACATAAATGATTCCTTATTGGAAGTTCACTAGCAATAAACCTATGTTTACTGAAAATGAATAAGTCCCAACCCTGGTGGTAGTTAGTGAATTACATAAAATTGATGTTTTATTTCATGAACTTCAGGAAGAAATAGTACTATTTCTAGTACTTATTTTCCAATAGCGGTATTACTGTAAACTACAAGCTGCTCCTGCCACACTCTTTTACGTACTCTATTTTTGGGAATTTCACTATTGTGCAAACATTTGGAGGGGTACCATGGGGTAACGAGAGGGCAGGGTTCACATAGAAATAAATACTGCAAGTCTAAATTAGCTCAGCATTGATATTGGACACAGTATGCACATGGATATGAATTATTGAAATTGTTTTCAGAATTTTTGATCAGTCTTCCCCCTTTCCCCCCCCCCCACACACACACACACACACACACACAATCCCATAAGAGAGTTTGTCCAGTTGGCCACAATTATGAAATAAACAGATTGTTGGAAAGTAGGCATTTTTTCAGTAAACAGAAGTCACAGTTATTAAATAATCTGCTTGATAATTCATCCCATATTTCCTGATTATTTAGAAGTACAAAATACAATGTTCTGAACAAGTTAATACAAATTCCAGCACATATCTGAGAATCTTGCCTTCAGTTATCAATAGCCAGATTGTTTCAGCGGATTAGAAGGTGAGCTTTTATAATGAGACGCATAACTTAACATATTAACTAACTTACATCTTTCATCCTTAGTAAACATCTCTGCAGCAGAACTGATTGTTACCAAGGATTTCCGGCTAATATACTGGGTTAGGGGTAACCTCTGGCAGAGGTGGGACTTCCGCTCACCATGGATATGCCCCTGGAACCCAGCTGATTTTCCACCCCCAGGATCATTTGCCTGGTATGAATGGACCAAACCAGAGCCAGAAACTAATGGCAGTGGGCTCCAGGTCAGTGTGCCAGAGTAAGAATTACATAGAATCTACAGCACAGAAACAGGTCATTCAGCCCAACTGGTCTATGCTGGTACAATAGCAAAATACTGCGGATGCTGGAAATCTGAAATAACAACCAAAAATGCTGGCAACGTTCAGCAGGCCAGGCAGCATCCGTGGAGAGAGAAACAGAGTTAATGTTTCAGGTCTGGGACCCTTCTTCAGAACTGGAAAAGGCTAGAGATGTAACAGATTTTAAGCAGGTGCAGAGGCAGGGAAGGGGAGGATTTGAAGGAACAGTCTGTGCTAGGGTAGGAGGCAGGAGAGATAAAATGTTGCACATGGGGATTGCAGAATCATACAGCCTGAAAAATGGGGGCAGAGGTTATAGACTGAAATTGTTGAACTCAGTGAGTCCCGAAGGCTGTAAAGTGCCTAATCGAAAGATGAGGTGCTGTTCCTCGAGCTTCCGTTGACCTTCATTGGAACAGTGTAAGAGGCCGAGGACAGAGAGATCAGAGTGGGAGTGAAGCGGAGAATTAAAGTGACAGGCGACCGGAAGCTCGGGGTCACCCTTGCGGACTGAACGGAGGTGTTCCACAAAGCGGTCGCCCAATCTGCGTTTGGTCTCCCCAGTGTAGAGGAGACTGCATCGTGAGCAGCGAATACAGTATACTAAATTACAATAAGTACAAGTAAATCGCTGTTTCACCTGGAAGGGGTGTTTGGGGCCCTGGACAGTGGGAAGAGAGGAGGTAAAAGGGCAGGTGTTGCATCTCCTGCGCTTGCACGGGAAGGTGCCGGGCGAAGGGGAAGGGCTAGGGCTGTTGAGGGTGATTGAGGAGTGGACCAGGGTGTTGCGGAGGGAGCGGTCCCTTCGGAATGCTGAAAGGGGAGGTGAGGGGAAGATGCGTTTGATGGTGGGATCGCGTTGGAGGTGGCGGAAATGGCGGAGGATGATCCGTTGAATGTGGAGGCTGGTGGGGTGAAAGTGAGGACAAGGGGAACCCTATTGTGGTTCTGGGAGGGAGGGGAAGGGATGAGAGCAGAAGTGCGGGAAATGGAATGGACACGGTCAAGGGCCGTGTCAACCACAGTAGAGGGGAATCCTCGCGAGCCTATTCCCACTCTAATTACCTGTACCTTCTCCCTCGTGTATGCATCAAACTTCCCCTTAAACTTGTCAATGCGCTCTGCTTCAACCACTCCATGTGGCAGCGAGTACCACATTTTCACCACTGTGTACAGAAACTCCTCTTGAATTCTTTATTTAGTCTGTTAGGGGCTATCTTGTATTTATGTCCCCTTGTTCTGGACTCAATCACAAATGGAAATAACTTCTCTACATCTATATTGAATCCTTTCATTATTTTAAAAACCTCTATCATGTCTCCTTTTAGCCTTTTTCCAGAGAAAAGAGCCCCAGCCTGCTCAATCTTTCCTGATAGTCCAAAGGACAGAGAATAAATCAAATGACAATTTATTGGGTCTTTATCCAACTGGAGGTAATGCCACCATCCATCGCTGGATTCAAGTATAGACAAGATAAATGTAAATATGTTTAACATATTACATATTTTACAAGAGAGCATAGCCTCAAAGTTAGAAGAGGGAGGATGAAATCACAGTTTAGATTTAACTACTATATGTGGAAAGTGATGAATGTATAGAACAGACTGCCAGGGGGTGGGGGTAGTGGTGGCTGATCCTATTAGCAATTTTAAGAGAAAGTTGGATAAATACTGGTTAGAAATTTGTATGATTATAATGAAATACAATATTTCTTGGATACTGGGAAGGGCAAGATGGCCTTTACATTCCTATGTCTTCTCACTCTGTTGGCTTATACCCAGAAGCAATGCATTAGGCGTTCAAAACCAACCTTTACTATCTTGTAATATGTCATGTTCTGTTAAATCTTACACTGTCCACTTGGAGTATAAAAGTTTTCTATATTTTAAAGATGCCACATTTGGCCATTTCAACACCAACTGGCAATTATATAAATAATCAGCGTAATGAATGTCCCAGGTGCTTCACCGAGAAGAAATGAATACCAAGCAGTATATGAAGAAGTTAGAGGAGGTGCATTGGAGATTGATGAGGACAATGCTGATAAGTGGGCATGATTTAGTGCCAGACAGGATGTGGATTGTGAAATTTTGGAAGACTTGGAGCTCGGGAGTGCGTTGGAGAAGTTGAGCCTGGAGATAACAAGGATGTGAATAAGGGATTCAGTGAGGGTGAGATAAGAATTGAGTAGGGTGATAGTACAGTGTGGTCTTGGTTATGGATTCGATGCTCAGTTCAAGTGCAACCTATGAAGAAAAAAACAACATAATTCTATTTTTTTTTTTAATTACAATTTTGGAACCGTTAGAAGTTTTCTGTTAGGGCAGCAATTTATTTTCAAGCTTGATTTCTCCTTAAAAGGATTCCATTTTGGTTGCTACTCAAAGAATAGTCTAATGACTTAGAGTCCATTCTCCTTAGGAACGAAAACTTGCACAACACCACGGTAGCGCAGATGTCAACGTCAAAGAATGAGAGAAGAAAGAGGAACAAAACAATATAGCTGTGATGGATTTTTTTTGTGCCCTAGAATCCAACGGATAGATAAAATGCTGTGGATTACTGGAGGAAACCGGAAGCCATTTTGTTGCTTTGTCACTTGTCTTGCACAGACTTGGAATCATTGCATGACTGGATGATTTCTACACCCTCTCCAATACCCTATTATCAGATACAATAGAAACATTTAATTTAAATTCCAAAAGGCCAAATATCTTGAGGGAGTGGGGGGGGGGGGGGGGAAGGAGGAGGAGGAGTTAGTAAGGATGACTTTTAAAATGGCATTTCTAAGTTACATTATTGAATGCGACAAACCAGATCATTTAATTCAACAGCATAAAGTACTCTATGCAATCATTTCCTTTATTGAAGCTAAGAAAATTTTCTATATTGTCCTCAGTTGTGTAATGGGCTTTTTGGATGTGCAAGAAAGCATTATGTATCAAACTCGTGCTGCAATTTGAGAACTGTCAGGGGAAATCGCAGGACTCGAGATTATTTTCTTTACAGCTATGAAATTACACCATTTAATTATTCATGATTCATTGGATTGTTAAATGATACCTAGTTTATACAGCATTCTATCAAAGTAATACAGGTATAACGTTGTAAACTATACTCTTACAAATAGTGATATAAGGTTGAGAATATAAACGCATTGTTATGCGCGTGTTAACCCATTTATTTTAAGTGGGTTTAGTGCCTGGATAATGCATGCTGGATGTAATTGGAACAGAGTAAGTGTCCACACGTGAACTTCGCCAGTTGGAAGTTTTGCCTTGGTTTAATATATGAAAATCTCTAATAATTTAGCAATCCTGCATAGATTGTGGGCATTATCCACTGAAGGAGCCTTTTAAAACAGCAGGGATCAAATGCAGTTGCTTTAATAACATTGTGAAGATACCCTGAGGTGAACAAAGACCTTGCTGAGATGCCATCTGTTTTTGTGCAGAAATGCAAAAGGAAAGCATTTCACTGACCTATCCTTTAGTCTGTTTGTAGTTCATTCAACACAGTTCAAAGAAAATAAAGAGTACACAGACAGAAAAGGAAATTACATTAATGAGTGGATAAGCTGATCTGGTTTGTAGCTGGTGATATAGCTGAAGGAAAGAAATCACAGTAGGGAGACCAATCTCGTCCCTTTTTAAAAAAAAATTGAAAGGTAAATCAAAATGACTGGGTGAATACATTTCAGAAGGAAAAAAGAAAATATTCTGCTTGTATGCTGCAGCGAGCTGTGTGATAACTATTAGATGCAGTAATAGATTTGTCACTGTCAAACAAAGACACTTCACTGTGCAGCTGTTCTGTCTTTTCAGTTTTTTCCCCAATTTAATTTTAGCTTTTTCTGCTCAGTGAAATATGGGATGTCAGAAAAAAATTGGAATATTTTTCTACTTTTGGCACCCACTGACGGTATCAAGCAGTCCCATATGAGTAACAGGAAGTCCTGTGCTCTCCAACTTAGAGATGGAACACCAGCAATCCTTGTGGCCTGAGTGAGAGTGTCCAGTTTAGTGCTGTGGTCTCATGACTGCCAGGAACTGCATCAAGACTATTTAACTCATATTTGCTATAGAACATTTACAGATGGCAGAGAGACAAGCCCTTCAGTCTGAGCTAGATTCATATCCAATTTCAGAGATGAATGGACAGGGTCCTGATCTAAGTTCTCTTTTTTTTACTTTAAAAAAAAAGCTTTATTTATTTTCTCTCTGTCCTCACACAGCAGTAAGGCTGCATGTGAATTGCTCTGAGGTTTTTTGCAATGATACTTTAAAAACCACTGGGAGGTTTTTGAATTGCCATTTACCTATAGAGATGCTTCTATGATGAATTGCAGCTATCCTAATGGCAATTGCGATAGACTGCCATTGGGAAATGGCATTGTGGGCCCCACTTACAGCTCTAGTGTGGCGATTACATAGAATTTTACATCACAGCAACACGCCATTCGACCCAACAGGTCTGTGCCGGTGTTTTTCTTCACACGAACCTCCTCCCACCTTGCTTCATCTCACCCTAGAAATATATCCTGCTATTTCTTTGTGAATGTATCTAGCTTCCACTTAAATGCATCTATGCTAATTGCCTCACAACTTGTGATGCAGGCATACTTTCCTTTGGCTGTACGATGGGCGGAAATGGCAGGATTGTTAGTGGAGACCATAATCTCATCGCGCCTAGTGGGTAGAAGAAGAGCCTGCGCATACCCCCTCCATCAGAATTATTCCATATGGCTAGAAGGGGGCAAATACCTGGCAGAAACACATCCTGCCCCAAATGTGCCATTGCTGCGCCCAAAACAGGCTGGAATTTCTAGGCTTTTGTTTTGAACTTCCTCTTAGTTGTCATTTATAATTCTTAAATATTAGATCTGATGCTGCATCTTTACAATTCCTAGTGCATAATAAGAACTGCCTCAAAATCTGGAGTGGTGTCAGTCAGATTAAATTGCAGTGCAAGCCTTTGTGACTTAAGAAAATGTATTATACCACAGGGTACTGGTACTAGCTGAAGATGTTTGTTTTTTTTTGTCCTGAAATATAGTTAGTTTAAAGCTATCAAAAACCATACAAATTGCCACTATTATTAGAAGATCGCCACCGACAAGAGCTGTGGCTGTCTCACTCATCATTCTGGATTCTTTTAAAACTCAATGTTGAGAAGACGTGCATTTTCAAAGCCTGTCTTGATGAGGACTGTAATTACTTGTTTGAACCATATATACAGGAGCCCAAAATGCTTACTTATATTCATCGCCACCTGGATTCAGTCCAAGGCTGAAATTACCAGCCTGTGCGCACGCTACTTTTTTCAGCTACAGAATTGCATCAGATCTTTATACTAGGCTAATGAGAATCTCAGAAGTTTAAATTTGATGTCAAGAGGTGGGAAATTTTATTCTGAAACCTAATCGCAGTAAATAATGTTGCTGGTATAAGTATATGTAAAAGATAATTGTAGGTGGGTAGATAAACATTATGGTAAAATGAGCCATCAGTCACATGGTATTTTAACTAGATTTTAAAATTAATTTGGTTTTACTTACTGAACACGCTTCCATACTGAAACACAAGAAGGGTTCTCTTTTTCTGAAACATTTGGTTGATGTTTTTATTCGAATGGTGACTGAGGTTCCTTTGAGATCATAACGAAAAGCAACGGTATTCTTTTTCACCGTATACCATCCCTTCAGTCAGATCAGGTGTACCTGTTATAGACAGTAGGTAATACTGACTAGTCAACGCTGAGGGCTGGGTGGCGGTTAAGTAACCTGGCCATCTCCAGAAAATGCCAAAGGCTTCGGGGGGCTGAGCGCCTGGAGGAGAGGAGTGAGAACCTAGATCGAGGAAATGTCATCAAAAGGTAGATGAGCTAATCCTTGAAATAGCCAACGGCATCCACAACCTGCAAGCTCCAGTATCTAACAAGTCAATGTAAAAGCAACCACGGACAACCTGAAACAACACCAGGGTTCAGATCGCTGCCGTATAAAGTGTTGTGGAGGACAGTCACAGCAGCTCTGACAATAGTCTACTGATGATGATACTACTGTACTCAGGTTTTAGTGTCACAATAAAATCACATATCCCCATGATCATTAAGTTCTGCAAATGTATACTGTAGCTTATCTGATTTTCCGAATATACTTCATCTGGAACATGGATCAATGGCAGTAGCCTGTTACACAAACATAGCCAAAAAAGAAAAATTACTTCTATGGGAATCATAAGGAAATTATAGGCCTATTGGTCTAATGTCCGTTGTGGGGAAGTTGCTAGAATCTGTTATTAGGGACAGGGTCTGAGCATTTGGACAAATATGAGCTGATCAGAGCGAGTCAGCGTGAATTTATAAAGAGTAAGTCATGTCTAACGAACCTAGTTGAATTTTTTGAGGAGATAACAAATGTGGTTGATAAGGGAGTGCCTATGGATGTTATTTATCTGAACATCCAGAAGGCATTAGAAGGTGTTAAAAGTCTGAATCCTGACCCCAACCCACCGCCAACCTATTCCCAGGAGGCAGATTGGCACTTTAAAATATATGATAATCAGGCTGGAAGCCTTGGTTTTAACAGGCTTTGCAGGTTTAACTGTGGCTGGCTGGGGTTCCTGGGCCTCTGGAATCCCTGCAGCTGCAGTGAGACGAGGACAGCTGCGGGGAGCACTTGTTGTGGGATGGGAGGAGGAGGAGTGCTTCCCCCCACCCCACTCCACCAACAGCCCCCCTCCCCGGGTCAGGACTTGGACCTACCTGGTCCTGCAGCCTCTTCTCCAGTGTTCCCCACCCGACTGGAGGCTAAGTCTGACAATCAGGCCGACTTCCGGGGGGGGGGGGGGAATCTGTCTGTGGCGTCACACGTACGCTGTGGAGTTAAATCTCCACAGCATGTGGGGAAACCCAGATATCTGGATTTTCCACACGCTACCGGCCCCCGCTCCCAGTGCGCCAGAACATTAAAATTCCCCCCGTAGGGATAATGGGTATGCACTCAAATTGACAGGATGTGACTAGTGGTGTCCCCTAGGGATCTGTACTGGGGCCTCAGCATTTCACTATATTTATAAATGACTTGAATGAAGGAGTAGAGAGCCGTATATCCAAGTTTGCTGACTACACTAAGTTAGGTGGCACAGTAAGTAGTGTAGATGGGAGCAGAAAGGTGCAAAGGGACATTGATAGATTAAGTGAGTGGGAAAAAATGGAGTTCAATGTAGGAAAATGTGAGCTCATCCACTTTGGGCCTAAGAAAGATAGATCAGAGTATTTTCTAAATGGCGAGAAGCTAGGAACTGTGTATGAGCAGAGAGATTTAGGGATCCAAGTACAGAAATCACTAAAAGCTAGTGGACAGGTACAAACAGTTATTTAAAAGGCTAATGAAATGTTGCCCTTTATCTCAAAAGGGCTGGAATACAAAGGGGTGGAAGCTTTACAGAGCTCTGGTTAGACCCCATCTGGAGTCCTGCATGCATTTCAGGACACCACACCTCAGGAGGAAGGTTAAACTGGCCTTGAAGGGGATGCAGAGCAGATTTACCAGAATGATACTGCAGCTAAAAGGGTTAAATTATGAGGACAGGTTGCATAGACTAGGCTTGTATTCCCTTGAATATAGAAGATTAAGGGGTGATCTAATTGAAGTGTTTAAGATGATCAAAGGAGTTGATAGGGTAGATAGAGAGAAACTATTTGTTCTGGTTGGGGAGTCCAGCACAAGGGGGCATAACTTTAAAATTAGAGCTAGGCCGTTCAGGGGTGATGTCAGAAAGTACTTCTTCAAAGGGTAGTGGAAATCTGGAACTCTCTCCCAAAAAGCTGTCGAGGCTGGGGGGTCAATTGAAAATTTCAAAACTGAGATTGATAGGTTTTTGTTGGGTAAGGGTACTAAGGGTTACGGAACCAAGGTGGGTGGATGGAGTTAAGATTCAGATCAGCCATGATCAAACTGAACAGGCTCAAGGGGCTGAATGGCCTCCTCCTATTCCTATGTTCCTAAGTGCAGATTATTGCTGGCATACAGTTTCACAGGAGCTCGCAATTCTCTACTACCTCACTCAAGTGGCATTCTCCAAGTCACAAACCAAGTTAATGAATGTTAGCAGAGTATTCTATCGTGAATGGTGTCACAGCTGAGTCAGATGCTGTCCTCACTGGATGTCCAGATAAGTTCATTTCCAGCATGGCTCACTGGATTTCAATCAGGAGCAAGTGTTTCTTTCCCTTCCCTACTAGCCCAACAACTCTGAAGCCAAATGTAGTGTCCAATTGTTGCCCCAGCTAAGATTAGCTAACTCAACACATGCCTGGGACCATCTGGTCTGTATGATCTAGTACCACACACCAAATTAATTTGCTGGCCATCAGGGAGTGGAACTTTTTAACATCAACCTCAGTTTTTCTTCAACTTTCAGTTATGACATTTCCAACCCTGTACATTAACATTTCATAGGATGGCATTCTTGCTAATGCTGACTACCATGGGTACAGATAAATGATAATAAATGTAACAGAATAGTTATGGTTTATAAATTAATATATTGGTCACAACAAAAATAGACAGGCCAATTCAGTGCAAAATAAATCAGTCTTCAAATGGTTAAACTGTAACAAACACATGCTGCATTGGTTCATTGTACATCAGATCCAAATTAGCGTAACTAATATGACAAGGCAAAGCAGTAGCATGACTGTGTGGTCAAATTCAAACATTTGCAATTAGCACACAGTTTAATTAATTCATCTGAATGTAATTTTCTCTGCTAAAAAATCCTTTAAATTTAGAAATGTGCATTATGAAGAGACAATTACAACTAACCTATTGTGTTGAATTGGTTATTGAAGCAGACATGATCGGTTACGTTTCCAAATACTGTAATTTTTTTCTGGATTTTGTAACAAAGAGCAGGCAGAGAATCTGCTCCCCTTCCGTGCCTCTCTTTAACTAGTTGTTATTATGTGCCTAAGGGGCAGCACAGGCTGATTGCCTCCAATTCTCCCTCCCCTTCCTGTGGGAAACTGCTGTAGCTCTGCTTGGTACATATTTGTATGCGGACAACAGAAACATGCCTGGAAGTGGAATTGTGCTCGTGAACCTTTGTCCTACCAATGTGTGGCACCATCACATACATACCAGTTCTATAACTGCAGCACAGTATTTTGCTGTAATTTGAAGATAAATGTGATTGTTCATTTAATGAAGAACTCTCAGTGCAAGGCACTCATTCATGGAAGGGTGTTACAATAGATGGAAACAGTTCCCTACTTTTAAAGGAGTAACTTAAGGAGTTTTTGAACGATCATTTTTTTTGTTCGTTCCTGGGATGTGGGCTGTGTCACTGGCAAGGCCAGCATTTATTGCCCATCCCTAATTGCCCTTGAGAAGATGGTGGTGAGCTGCCTTCTTGAACCGCTGCAGTCCATGTGGTGAAGGTACTCCCACAGTGCTGTTAAGGAGGGAGTTCCAGGATTTTGACTCGGTGACGATGAAGGAACGTCGATATATTTCCAAGTCAGGATGATGTGTAACTTCGAGGGGAACTTGGAGGTGGTGGTGTTCCCATGCGCCTGCTGTCCTTGTCCTTCTAGGTGGTAGAGGTCATGGTTTGGGAGGTGCTGTCGAAGAAGCCTTGGCGAGTTGCTGCAGTGCATCTTGTAGGTGGTACACACTGCAGCCACGGTGCGCCAGTGGTGGAGGGAGTGGATGTTTAAGGTGGTGGATGGGGTGCTAATCAAGCGGGCTGCTTTGTCCTGGATGGTGTCGAGCTTGAGTGTTGTTGGAGCTGTACTCATCCAGGCAAGTGGAGAGTATGCCATCACACTCCTGACTTGTGCCTTGTAGAGGATGGAAAGGCTTTGGGGAGTCAGGAGGTGAGACACTCGCCGCAGAATACCCAGCCTCTGACCTGCTCTTGTAGCCACAGTATTTATGGGGCTGGTCCAGTTAAGTTTCTGATCAATGGTGACCCCCAGGATATTGATGGTGGGGGATTCGGCGATGGTAATGCCGTTGTATGTGAAGGGGCGATGGTTAGACTCTTGCTTGTTGGAGATAGTCATTGCCTGGCACTTGTGAGGTGCGAATGTTACTTGCCACTTATCAGCCCAAGCCTGGATGCTATCCAGGTCTTGCTGCATGCGGGCATGGACTGTTTCATTATCTGAGGAGTTGCGAATGGAACTAAACACTGTGCAATCATCAGCGAACATCCCTACTTCTGACCTTATGATGGAGGCAAGGTCATTGATGAAGCAGTTGAAGATGGTTGGGCCTAGGACACTGCCCTGAGGAACTCCTGCAGCGATGTCCTGGGGCTGAGATGTTTCGTTCAGATTCTGAGAATCTGGTAGCTGTGAGGTGGGTTGCTGCATTTACACTACTAAATTTGTCTCCCTTATTATGGTAGCAGAAAAAAACTGGGTGTATGATTCTGCTGTTCGGATAAGGGAACCAGATTTAGTATTGGGAATTTGGGGAGCTGACGTATGAATGCCAGTCTCCTGGAATTGGAACTAAAGGAGGACCAGTCTAAAAGCAGCCTTAGTACAAGTCCAAATGCTTAGTTTCCTTTGGACTGTGGAAAATGTAAGACTGCCAACATTCTTTTTAGTATAGATGGAGCGAGATCAAAGTATTCAGTAATCATAGTAATACCCACGTGATTCTTCAGTAGTATTTTAATACTGACAACCCAAAGCTCCTGAGTGCTTGTATTTTGTTGCAATTTGAACACACACACGTTATAGTACAAACTCAGAACTCATTTTGCTGAACGTTAGAAAAAAGAAAATAAAGCGCACACACAATTGCTTTGTGATCTGAAACAAGATCACATTGTTGCCAAAACGTTGTCACTGTTCTGAAAGGGTTAATGGAACAAAGCCTACTTAAATGAAAAAATAAGACTTACATGAGTGCAACCTGCCTTGTTTGTGGTACTCTGTAAAATGAAAACTAACTTAAGATCTGGTAAAAAGCCACTGTTGACACATTGTACTATGTATCCAGTCTTTGTTGTTGAAACTTTGAATATTCATCAAACACTAAAGTTACTAGTTTCACTCATAAAGTGCTTAAAATTGGAAAGCATGTTGGCAAATGTTCTTATATTCTCACGGTAATGAGAAGTCATTGCAGGAAATAGTATTGGGTCCTTCAAGGTTAAAAGTTTCTTCAGTCTTTTCTCATAATTCAGACCTATAACTCTGGGGATCAGCCTTGTGGCTCTTCTCTGGATTGCTTCCAGCACCAAGAGTGCCTTCCTTATGTTTCGGTACACAAACACAGTACTCAAGCTGTGTTCTGACAGTTTGACCACAACTTTTTTTGACTTGCATTCTATTATTTTGGCTACATAGTTCACCCTTCTATTGGCTTTGTTGATTGCTGTTCTACATTGGGTTGGACATGTTAAGCATTAAATTTACTAAAACTCCTAGGTCTCTTTCAACTTCATACCTTGGTTATTTCAACACCAATTATGGAGTACATCATTACCCATTTTTCTTTTCTATGTGTAGTACTTTACACTTGGCACTATTAAGTTTCATCTGTTATGCCCACTTAGATATTTTGTCCAATTTGTTCTGTAATTCCTGAGCTGGCTTCTCTGATTCCACCTCCCCATCTAGTTTGGTGTCATTGGCAAATTTGACCTTCTGAATCCAATTTATTTATGTAAATTAATAACAGCAGTGGTGCCAATACTGATCCATGAGGCACCCACTCAGTACTTCCTCCCACCCTGATTCCTCTAACAAGAACCCATTATTTTCTACCCTAGAACTACAGTAGTTTGTTATCTGTTCCCAAGATTTAACTTGAATCACCACAGCTTTGAGCTCAACTAATAGCCTTTTGTGTAGAACTTTCAGATGCCTTTTGGAAGTTTAGATAACATGGCGTTATTAGGTCTTCACATCCAGAGTGATCATCAACCAGTTATTCTGCGTAGAGAAGTGGAGGCAAAAAACCTTAGAATCATTTAAGAAAACATTAAGATGCTGCAATGGGGGAACTGTAATGTGCTTTTGGATGGAAGAACTGAGATGGGCCAAATAACCTTCCTGATCGGTATTTGTTCTGTGGTCCTGGTGGGAGAATTGCAGGCCCATGCAAAACTGATGTGCTGGAATCCCAACTAAAAAGTTAATTATAAATAGTTATCCAGCCTCTCCGGTTTCCACTATTTGCTATTGAATTATAAAGTAAAGAAAACATTTTTGGAGTGAAAAATACAGTGCTTTCACCTGTAGTAAACATACAGCCACAATGTATAAAGTCTGTCTCAGTTATATGTTTAGAGTTTCATCTGTGTTTAAGAAATCTAAATATATTCTGCACAGCTTTTAAATATTTTAGTTCCTTAATTGTTTTCAAGAACTATTCTTCTCTGTATCACTTACCAGTCTTCAGTGCAGACAGCAAGATGGTAGCCTGCTCCTAGGCTTCTGCCAGTGCTACTGTTGCCTTAGCTAAGGCACATGAGAGTAAAGCAGGTTGACTTGCTCTTCAGTTTTCTCTTTCCCTGTGGGGAAACTGCTTGGTCTCGCACTTGACTGCATGCCACAGTTATCAGTACTGCCGTGGCATCCTGTCATTCTGTGGGACTGCACTAGGATACAGCAACATGTTCAGACCACCACCCTGATTTTTTTTAAAGGAGAAACTTAGCTGTATAGTAACTGCACAAGAGAAGGTATGCTTGGAAAATGAACCCTCACAGTTTGTTGTAACTCTGACAAGGAACGTATAGCTTCTCTGGATATAATCAGGATTATCTCATTCAACAAAGCTGATGACAGAGTACTTTCATGCTTCAGGAGCACAGAAATCAGTCTGATATGGGTCAAGAACGTTTGACTCTCCTCGCTTTTCTGTGAGGAGCTTGGCTTTCTCTAGTTCCTAAACAGTGATAGTCACATATAACAAACCATTTGCCACTGGCAAGAACATCATTTAGATATGCTGGATGCACACATGACAGTGACGAGCCTTTCCCATCAGTCCTTCAGGCTATTTGTCTGGTAATAATCACTAAGTTACAGTTTCATGGTTATTTGTTTTCCTATAACTCCGACAGACTCCTTAAAGGAAGCGACTTTCTGGACAAATTTTAGTTCAAAACCCTTAGAAAATGTAGTACTGTAAATGCATGCTTGAAGCATTATGCTTACATTTTTTTTAACCCTGCTGTCTCAGCCCAGCTATTTGTTTAATAGAAATGTTATCAATCTGAACTCAGCTGTTTCTGCATGTGCACATAACCTAGTTTTCCTACACATGACATCAATGGTGCATGCATTTCAGCACACTCACCACTTTTGGCTTGAATGGAGGCTGTATCTCCCTTTGTTCCAGTTTCTCCCAGTCAATTCTCCGGAAGAAAGCATGATCCCGGATATCTCTCTCTCCCTCAGGTCCACAGCCAAGACGCTTTGCTGGATGTTTTGTCATTAGCTGTGAAACAGAAATATTTTTTCAAAAAACTTTTGAGATAAAATAGATTACGCATCAAATATCTTGCAAGGGATATATATAAACTCTAAGAGCTTCTCAGAAGTGCTGAGTTGTCTTTCTTGTGGACTAAAAAACTCAAAGAACAAGCCATAAATGCTGTTTAATAGGACATTTCTAAAGCAACTATTTTGCTAAAAGTTTAACACAAACAGCTCTTATTAGGCCACAGCTAGAGTACTGTGTACAGTTCTGGTCACCACATTACAGGAAAGATATGATTGCACTAGAGAGGGTACAGAGGAGATTTACGAGGATGTTGCTGGGATTGGAGAATTTTAGCTATGAGGAAAGATTGGATAGGCTGGGGTTGTTTTCTTTGGAACAGAGGAGGCTGAGGGGAGACTTGAATGAGGTGAATAAAATTATGAGGGGCCTAGATAGAGTGGATAGGAAGGATCTATTTCCCCTAGCAGAGAGGTCAATAACCAGGGGGCATAGATTTAAAGTAATTGGTAGAAGGATTAGAGGGGAGTTGAGGAGAACCTTTTTCACCCAGAGGGTGGTAGGGATCTGGAACTCGATGTCTGAAAGGGTGGTAGAGGCAGAAACCTTCATCACATTTAAAAAGTGCTTGGATATGCACTTGAAGTGCTGTAAGGTTAAGGACCAGGAACTGGAAAGTGGGATTAGGCTGGATAGCTCTTTTTCGGCCGGCACAGACACGATGGGCCGAATGGCCTCCCTCTGTGCCATAAATTTCTATGATTCTATGAATAACTCCTATTGTGATTGATTCGTAAATGGTGTATCATATTTGCATATGTTGGAAAAAATTACACATCAAGCTCAAACACATTTGGAGGAAATTTTCTAGTTTTTCTAATTTTTCTAAGGCTCATCACCGCTGGCAGAAATAAACATGAACTCTTGTGTTATTTTCGAATACCTGCGGTTAAAGATTTATTGGAACATTTGAATGCTGTTGCCAATTGATTCAGGGATTCCAGCCAGCAAAGGATATTAATACTAAAAACTCATATGACATGATGTATTGTTAAGGGTTGTATTTTTGTTTGCTTTCATCATTACGCTGCGAGAGTATGTGGCCAATATTCATTAATCCTGCTTTGATTAGCGCAATATGCCCAAACAGTGATGAGCCATTGTTTCTTGTGTGACTGCCCATCAGGGAGTGGCACACTGAGCAGTTGTTAGTTAATTCTGGTTATCAGTTGTTATTAATACTGCCTATCTTAAAATGAACTCATGTGTATTTAAAAATATCACATTCGTTTTAGTTGAGCAGCCTGGGTGGAGATAAGAAATAGAAAGGGAAAGAAGTTACTGGTGGGCGTAGTATATAGGCCCCCTAACAGTAGCTACACTGTAGGACAAAGTATAAATCAAAAAATAATGGGGGCTTGTAAGAAAGGTACTGCAATAATCATGGGCAATTTTAATCTTCATATCGATTAGACAAATCAAATTGGCAAAGGTAGCCTTGAGGATGAGTTCATAGAGTGTATTCGGGACAGTTTCTTAGAACAATATGTTGTGGAACTAACCAAGGAACAGGCTATTTTGGATCTGGTAATATGTAATGAGACAGGGTTAATTAATGATCTCATAGTAAAGGGTCCTCTGGGGAAGAGTGATCATAACATGATAGAATTTCACATTCAGTTTGAGGGTGAGAAACTTGGGTCTGAAACTAGTTTCTTAAACTTATAAAGGCAGTTACAAAGGTATGAAGACAGAGTTGGCTAAAGTGGACTGGGAAAATAGATTAAATGGTAAGACGGTAGATAAGCAGTGGCAGACATTTAAGGAGATATTTCATAACTCTCAACAAGGATATATTCCAGTAAGAAAGAAAGACTCTACGAGAAGGATGAACCATCCGTGGCTAACAAAGGAAGTTAAGGATGTATGTCATTTCTTTCAATTTGACACCAATGTTGCGAAGATTAGTGGTATGCCAGAAGATTGGAACATTTTTAGAAACCAGTAAAGGCTGACTAAAAAAATTATAAAGAGGGAGAAAATAGATTGAGAGTAAACTAGCAAGAAATGTAAAAACGGACAGTAAGAGCTTCTACAAGTATATAAAAAGGAAGAGAGTAGCTAAAGTAAACGTTGGTCCCTTAGAGGATGAGACTGGGGAATTAATAATGGGGAAACAAGGAAATGGCAGAGACTTTGAACAAATATTTTGTATCTGTCTTCACGGTAGAAGACACTAAAAGCATCCCAATAATAGTAGATAATCAAGGGGCAAAAGGGAGGGAGGAACTTAAAACAATCACCATCACTAGAGAAAATGTATTAGGCAAACTAATGGGACTAAAGGCTGTCAAGTCCCCTGGACCTGATGGCCTGCATCCTAGGGTCTTAAAAAAAGTGGCTGCAGAGATAGTGGATGCATTGGTTGTAATCTTCCAAAATTCCTTAGATTCTGGAAAGGTCCCAGTGGATTGGAAAACCGCAAATGTAACGCTGCTATTCAAGAAAGGAGGGAGACAGAAAGCAGGAAACTATAGGCCGGTTAGCCTAACACCTGTCATTGGGAAAATGCTGGAATCCATTATTAAGGGAGTAGTAGCAGGACATTTAGAAAATCATAATGGGCCAAAAATTCATCCCGCGACGCGAGAGTACGCACTGCGTACTCTCGCGTATTCTCTCTCCAATTGCCGGTTTTCTGCATGCCCTGCGCATGCGCTGAAAACCGGCACTTGGTCTTTTGAAAAGGGGGCGGTTCCTCGGTGCATCGCGTGCGCGCTACAGGCTGCGCGCACGCTGTGCACTTCATGCTTTGGACGCGCAGGTAAGTACGGAAGATTTTAGAAATGGAAAAAGGAGGAGTAAGACCCACTTTTAACAAGGTAAGTAGTGAATTAAGTATTTTTTTGAATTTTTTTAACAGGTATATCTTTTTTAGAGACTTTAAAGACAGGTAAGTTTATTTTTATAACTTTTTAAAAGATTTTAAATTTTTTCAAAAATTTAATTTTTTATTTAAATGGTTAATTTATTTAACTATACTTATTTTATTAATGTGATGGTTTTTTTTTTAAATTTAATTGAGGTTTAGCTGTTATTTTGGGGGGGTGTAAGATTCATAGATTTCACAGCACGTATGTGAAACTTATGAATGGAAGATGGTGTGCTGCCATTGGCTCTAACTGAGTCACGTGATCCCACAGCTCGCACGAATTCACTACGCCGGTGGGATACGCAAGCACTGCCCAGCTGATGTCTGGAACATCAAGTTCGTGCGAGCTGGATCTGAAAAAGCACAAGCGGAGTGAGAGATCGCGGGGAAGCCTTACCCCCGCGGGAACAGAGCGAGATCAATTTCTGGGCCAATACAATCAAGCAGAGTTAACATGGTTTTATGAAAGGGAAATCGTGTTTGACAAATTTATTAGAATTCTTTGAGGATATAAGAGCAGGGTGGATCAAGGGGAACCAGCAGATATAGTGTATTTGGATTTCCAAAAGGCATTCGATAAGGTGCCACATAAAAGGTTACTGCACAAGGTAAGAGCTCACATTGTTGGGGGTAATATATTAGCATGGATAGAGGATTGGCTAACTAACAGAAAACAGAGAGTCGGGATAAATGGGTCATTTTCAGGTTGGCAAACTAACTAGTGGGGCGCCACAGGGATCCGTGCTGGGGCCTCAACTATTTACAATCTATATTAATAACTTGGATGATGGGACCGAGTGTACTGTAGCCAAATTTGCTGATGATACAAGGATAGGTGGGAAAGCAAGTTGTGAGGAGGACACAGAATCTGCAAAGGGATATAGATTGGTTAAGTGAGCGGGCAAAAACTTGGCAGATGGAGTATAATATGGGAAAATGTGAGGTTATCCACTTTGGTAGGAAGAATAGAAAAGCAAAATATTATTTAAATAGAGAGACTACAGAATGCTGCGGTACAGAAGGATCTGGGTGTCCTCGTACATGAAACGCAAAAGATTAGCATGCAGGTACAGCAAGTAATTAGGAAGGCAAATGGAATGTTGGCCTTTATTGCAAAGGGGGATGGAGTATAAAAGTAGGGAAGTCTTGCTACAACTGTACAGGGCGTTGGTGAGACCACACCTAGAGTACTGCGTACAGTTTTGGTCACCCTTATTTAAGGAGGGATATACTTGCATTGGAGGTTGTTTAGAGAAGGTTCACTAGGCTGATTCCTGAGATGAAAGGGATGTCTTATGAGGAAAGGTTGAGCAGGTTGGGCCTATATTCATTAGAGTTTAGAAGAATGAGAGGTGATCTTATTGAGATATATAAGATTCTGAGGGGGTTGGACAGGGTAGATGCTGAAAGGATGTTTCCCCTCATTAGGGAATCTAAAACTAGGGGGCATAGTTTCAGGATAAGGGATTGCCCATTTAAGACGGAGATGAGGAGGAATTTCTTCTCTGAGGGCTGTGAATTTATAGAATTCTCTACCCCAGAGAGCTATGGAGGCTGAGTCATTGAATATATTCAAGGCAGAGATAGATAGATACTTGAGCTACAGGGGAGTTAAGGGTTATGGGGGAAAAGGCAGGAAAGTGGAGTTGAGGCCAAGATCAGATCAGCCATGATCTTATTGAATGGCGGAGCAGGCTCGAGGGGCCGAATGGCCTACTCCTGCTCCTATTTCTTATGTTCTGATGCCATAGCATGTTAGTATATTACAGACTGGTATGACATGGGAGTGTCTCCACAAACACTCGCATGCTCAGTGGTCAATATTGAAGGAGCTGTTTTTGAGACGAACCCTAAGGAAAGACGAGGCACATCTTCACTGAAGGTGGGAGAAGGCAAGATCTAAATGAACCACAATCACCTCAGGACTGCTTACAGAGCAGCACTGATATGGTATAGACCTGGGAGCAAATCATCCACCTATCTGCTCTTTTAATCAAGAAATTATGTACCCATCTCAAAACAAATCCATGTGTATTAAAAAAAAACCCACTTGTTTTAGTTGAACAGCTGGTGTTATAGTATTTCATTAATGAGCTGCACCATTAACCAGTGCACTGTGGGAATGTTGTTTGGAATCAGCACTAAGCAAAGGGAAGGTGCATCTCTACTGAGCACACCGGGGTAGTTGTTGCATGATTTTGGAACCAAATTTTGGCTGATTTTAGAGTTCCTGTTCCAATTCTTAAACTGGATGTCAACATCAACACCACTAGGAAATGCAGTTTCAAAGAATCCCAATCATGGTTATTTATCCCCTCCTACCTACCCTAATTTAAAAAAATAAATTGTTTGAACAGTGAGGATCAATGATAACATCAAGGAAATTGGTTTGAAGTAACTGCTGAAGCCAGTAAGTGTGGAAATTATGATTAATATATCAGCATAATGAGTATCAGTAGAGATACAGCCATTAGTTGTGGATGATTTAGCTTCCAAATGTGCTTGTTATTTCAGCTCTTTCACACTACCAGGCGAATTAACACTTCCTGTCATTTCCTCTGACGAGTCAGTTATAAGCAAAAATACTTAAGAAATCTTTGACAAAAAGCCAAAAATTAAAATAAAAAGTGTTTGTTAATGATGTTTTTGCACGTTTTTTTTTTAGAAAGGACATGTCATTTTCATTATGGTAACTCCAACATTAATTATGTCATCAAGCTGCAGTGTTTGACAAATAAGAGGTTTCCAAACGCAGGCCTTCAAATTACAGTGTGGATAACATGAGAATACTTAACTTGTTTGTCTGAAATTTCTTCGTCCACTACTTAAATGGAGTTAACTGGTTTTAAGAAATGGATTAATACCTCCGCTAAAATAGTGGACAAAGGAGTTTCAGATGATGCATTAAGCATTCATATATTATTATTGCATAGTGTAATTTCAAGGCCACTGTTTTTCAAAGACAGTGCCTTTTTAAAGGATAATACCACAAGCTCCTGAAATCACAGTCTGAACCTTGCATTTTCAAGCTTTGTATCTGCCTTTATCAAGCAGAGTGAAGCTTTAACCATACTTTATCATTTAAAATGCTCCAAATTAGAATTTTGCACAATGTGATCAGGCAATACATTTTGCTTTTTCCTGTCAACATAATTGTCTAAGCAGCTAAGAAAGCACTGAATGAATGTCAGGCAGGTACATTAATTTCTTCTTTTGTCTCCAACCCTTTGTAAAATAGGTCACTGCAGTATTGCCTGGTGGAGGGGAAGGGGAAATGTGACATACTATTACATCATTACCTTGCTGATGGCAGAGTACAGACACCTTGGCCTTGATATTATCCCACCACCATGACGGGCAAGAGAGGGTTAAAAAAATTTAAAATAGGAAATGCGTCCTCAACCCGCCACGTATGGGCCTACCACCATTTTTACTGTGGCGGGTAGCGTGCTTTAAAGACTGGAAACTTCATTTAAATCAGGCTCCCACAGTGCAATTGGGAGCCTGATTTAAATTTAAGAGTTGCCGGCTGGGTTTCCTGGGGCTCGGGAAACACGGCAGTAAAAGGGAGTTGCTGGCTCCACAAGTTAAGTGCCTTTTCCAGCACTCCTTGTGGGCCAGGAGGAAAAGGACTGTTTCCCCCGGCCCCACAAGGAAGCCTTTGGCCTCCCCTCTGCCAATCGCGGCCCCTCTTTCACCCTTGCCACGATCGGCAACCTCGCCCTCCAGCCCAATCTCTGGCTCCCTCCCTCCTGATTGCCGCTCACTTCCTGCAACCCCCCCCAAACCAGGCCCCGATCTCTCGCTCGCTTCCTCCCGATTCATAGAGTCATAGAGTTATACAGCACAGAAAGAGGCCCTTCGGCCCATCGTGTCCGCGCCGGCCATCAAGCCCTATCTATTCTAATCCCATTTTCCAGCACTTGGTCTGTAGCGGCAGACCTGCGGGGAACCAGGCGGCGGCGGCGAGGTTTAAGAGGCGGCAGAGACCAGGTAGGCCTCAGAGCGGCGGCGGACCTGCGGGGAACCAGGCGGCGGCGGCGAGGTTTAAGAGGCGGCAGAGACCAGGTAGGCCTTAGAGCGGCGGCAGACCTGCGGGGAACCAGGCGGCGGCGGCGAGGTTTAAGAGGCGGCAGAGACCAGGTAGGCCTTAGAGCGGCGGCAGACCTGCGGGGAACCAGGCAGCGGCGGCGAGGTTTAAGAGGCGGCAGAGACCAGGTAGGCCTTAGAGCGGCGGCAGACCTGCGGGGAACCAGGCGGCGGCGGCGAGGTTTAAGAGGCGGCAGAGACCAGGTAGGCCTCAGAGCGGCGGCAGACCTGCGGGGAACCAGGCGGCGGCGGCGAGGTTTAAGAGGCGGCAGAGACCAGGTAGGCTTACCAATCTCTGAGCTCGGAGGGAGAGAAGTAAAAAGTAATCGAAGTGTGACGTCACCAGAAAGCAGGTAAGTGATTGGTTGGTGAGTATTTCTCCCTTTTTTAAACTTAAACTCTGTGGTTTATAGTTTCTAAGCTCTCTGTGGTGTAGCGGGGACTGTTGGTAAACCAGGGCCCTTAAGTATATCATTTAACTGTAGTGCAATTGGTGGGATTGATTTGTTTTAATTTAATTTGAATTAATTAAAGGGTAAGTCATGGCAGGAGAGCTTGGCCCCGTGGTATGCTCCTCCTGTGCTATGTGGGAAATCAGGGACCCTTCCGGTGTCCTTGATAACCACGTGTGCGGGAAGTGTATCCAGCTACAGCTACTGGCAGACCGCATTACGGCGCTGGAGCTGCGATTGGATGCGTATTGGAGCATTCGCGATGCTGAGAACCTCGTGGATAGCATGTTTAGCGAGTTGGTCACACCGCAGGCAAAGGGTGTACAGGCAGGAAGTAAATGGGTGACCACCAGGCAGAGTAAGAGGTGCAGGCAGGTAGTGCAGGGGTCCCCTGTGGACATCCCCCTCTCAAACAGATATACCACTTTGGATACTGTTGCGGGGGATGACTTATCAGGGGAAGGCAGCAGCAGCCAACTTCCTGGCACCATGGGTGGCTCTGCTGCACAGGCTGGGAGGAAAAAGAGTGGAAGAGCTATAGTGATAGTGGACTCAATTGTAAGGGGAATAGATAGGCGTTTCTGCGGCCGCAACCGAGACTCCAGGATGGTGTGTTGCCTCCCTGGTGCAAGGGTCAAGGACGTCTCAGAGCGGCTACAGAACATTTTGGAGGGGGAGGGCGAACAGCCAGCTGTCGTGGTGCACATAGGCACCAACGATATAGGTAAAAAAGGGGATGAGGTCCTAAAAGCAGAATATAGGGAGTTAGGAGGTAAATTTAAAAAATAGGACCTCAAAGGTAGTAATCTCAGGACTGCTACCAGTGCCACGTGCTAGTCAGAGTAGAAATAGGAGGATATTTCAAATGAATACGTGGCTAGAGGAATGGTGCAAGGGGGAGGGATTCAAATTCCTGGGACATTGGAACCGGTTCTGGGGGAGGTGGGACCAGTACAAACCGGACGGTCTGCACCTGGGCAGGGCCGGGACCGCTGTCCTAGGGGGAGTGTTTGCTAGTGCTGTTGGGGAGGGTTTAAACTGAAGTGGCAGGGGGTTGGCACCTGAGCAGGGAGACAGAGGAAAGCGTGTCAGGAAGGGACAGAAGGTATGGAGTAAAAGGTAAAGTGTTAAAAAAGGAAAAAGCAGGAACTAAGCGTCACAAAACATATTTGAAAGTTCTTTATCTGAATGCACGTAGCATTCGTAACAAAATGGACGAGTTAACGGCACAAATAACTACGTATGGGTATGATCTTGTGGCCATTACAGAAACATGACAACGACTGGGAACTAAATATGCCAGGGTATTTAACAATCAGGAAGGACAGGCAGGAAGGAAGGGGAGGTGGGGTGGCTATGTTAATAAAGGAAAGAATCACTGTAATACAGAGAAATGATATTGGGTCAAAGGATCAGGATAATGAAACAGTTTGGGTGGAGATAAGGAATAATAAGGGGAAAAAAACACTAGTGGGAGTAGTATATAGGCCTCCTAATAGTTGCAACTCTGCTGGAAGAAGTATTAATCAGGAAATAGTTGGGGCATGTAATAAGGGAACAGCTATAATTATGGGGGATTTTAACTATCATATTAACTGGACAAATCAAATTGGGCAGGGCAGCCTTGAGGAAGAGTTTATTGAGTGTATTAGGGATGGATTTCCTGAGCAGTATGTAACTGATCCTACAAGGGGGCAAGCAACCTTGGACCTGGTCCTGTGTAATGAGTCAGGATTAATTAATAATGTCCTAGTTAAGGATCCCCTTGGAATGAGTGACCATAACATGGTTGAATTCCATATCCAATTAGAGGGTGAGAAGGTTGGTTCTCAAACAAGCGTACTGAGCTTGAATAAAGGAGACTATGATGGTATGAGAGCGGAATTGATTAAAGTGGACTGGGAAAATAGATTAAAGGGTAAGACGGTACATGAGCAGTGGTGTTCATTTAAGGAGTTATTTTACAACTTTCAAAAAAAAATATTCCACTGAGGGAAAAAAGGGTGTAAAAGAAATGACAGCCATCCGTGGCTAAGTAAAGAAATTAAGGATAGTATCCAACTAAAAACAAGGAGATATAAGGTAGCCAAACTTAGTGGGAGGATAGAAGATTGGGAAGTCTTCAAAAGACAGCAAAAAGTAACTAAAGGATTGATTAAGAAAGGGAAGAAAGATTATGAAAATAAATTAGCAAAAAATATAAAAACAGATAGCAAGAGTTTCTATAGTTATATAAAAAGAAAAAGGGTGGCTAAGGCAAACGTAGGTCCCTTAGAGGATGAGACCGGGAAATTAATGGTGGGAAACATGGAGATGGCAAAAATGCTGAACAAATATTTTGTTTCAGTCTTTACGGTAGAGGACACTAAGAATATCCTAACACTGGACAAACAGGGGGCTCTAGGGGGGGAGGAGCTAAATACGATTAAAATCACTAAGGAATTGGTACTCAGTAAAATAATGGGACTCAAGGCGGATAAATCCCCTGGACCTGATGGCTTACATCCTAGGGTCTTGAGGGAAGTGGCAGTAGGGATTGTGGATGCTTTGGTAATTTTCCAAAATTCCCTGGACTCAGCAAACATAGAAACATAGAAACATAGAATCTAGGAGCAGGAGTAGGCCATTCGGCCCGTCGAGCCTGCTCCGCCATTCAATACGATCATGGCTGATCATCCAAATCCAGTACCCTGTCCCTGCTTTCCCACACAGAATCCCCATCGAGCCTGCACTGACACATATCCCACCCTATCCCCGTAACCCCACGTATTTAATTCCCCCTAACATCTCCCATCCTATCCCTGTAACCCCACATATTTAATCCCCCCCTAACACTAAGGGTCAATTTATCATAGCCAAATCAACCTAACCCACACAGGTCCCGGCAGATTGGAAAACTGCTAATGTAACACCCTTATTTAAAAAGGGTAGTAGGCAGAAGGGTAGTAGGCAGAAGGCTGGAAATTATAGACCAATTAGCCTAACATCTGTGGTGGGTAAAATTTTGGAGTCTATTATTAAGGAGACAGTAACGGAACATTTAGATAAACATAATTTAATAGGACAAAGTCAGCATGGCTTTATGAAGGGGAAGTCATGTCTGACAAATTTGCTTGAGTTCTTTGAGGACATAACGTACAGGGTGGATAAAGGGGAACCAGTGGACGTAGTGTATTTAGACTTCCAGAAGGCATTCGACAAGGTGCCACATAAAAGATTATTGCTCAAGATAAAAAATCACTGGATTGGGGGTAATATTCTGGCATGGGTGGAGGATTGGTTATCTAACAGGAAACAGAGAGTTGGGATAAATGGTTCATTCTCGGACTGGCAACCAGTAGCCAGTGGTGTTCCGCAGGGGTCGGTGCTGGGTCCCCAACTCTTTACAATCTATATTAACGATTTGGAGGAGGGGATCAAGTGTAACATATCAAAGTTTGCAGATGATACAAAGATGGGAGGGAAAGTAGAAAGTGAGGAGGATATAAAAAACCTACAAGGGGATATAGACAGGCTGGATGAGTGGGCGGAGATTTGGCAGATGCAATACAATATTGGAAAATGTGAGGTTATGCACTTTGGCAGGAAAAATCAGAGAGCAAGTTATTATCTTAATGGCGAGAAACTGGAAAGTACTGCAGTACAAAGGGATCTGGGGGTCCTAGTGCAAGAAAATCAAAAAGTTAGTATGCAGGTGCAGCAGGTGATCAAGAAGGCCAACGGAATGTTGGCTTTTATTGCTAAGGGGATAGATTATAAAAACAGGGAGGTATTGCTGCAGTTATATAAGGTATTGGTGAGACCGCACCTGGAATACTGCACACAGTTTTGGTGTCCATACTTAAGAAAAGACATACTTGCTCTCGAGGCAGTACAAAGAAGGTTCACTCGGTTAATCCTGGGGATGAGGGAGTGGACATATGAGGAGAGGTTGAGTAGATTGGGACTCTACTCATTGGAGTTCAGAAGAATGAGAGGCGATCTTATTGAAACATATAAGATTGTGAAGGGGCTTGATCGGGTGGATGCGGTAAGGATGTTCCCAAGGATGGGTGAAACTAGAACTAGGGGGCATAATCTTAGAATAAGGGGCTGCTCTTTCAAAACTGAGATGAGGAGAAACTTCTTCACTCAGAGGGTAGTGGGTCTGTGGAATTTGCTGCCCCAGGAAGCTGTGGAAGCTACATCATTAAATAAATTTAAAACAGAAATAGATAGTTTCCTAGAGGTAAAGGGAATTAGGGGTTATAGTGAGCGGGCAGGAAATTGGACATGAGGCTGAGTTCGGATCGCTCAGGGCCCTGTGGGTGGCGGAGCGGGCCCAGGGGCTGAGTGGCCGGGTCCTGCTCCTACTTCTTGTGTTCTTTAGATTTGAGGTTAGGATCAGATCAGCCATGATCTTATTGAATGGCGGAGCAGGCTCGAGGGGCCGATTGGCCTACTCCTGCTCCTATTTCTTATGTTCTTATGTATGCTATGGCATTTCAAGTGCTCATCTGAATGCTTTTTGAATGTTGTGAGTGTTCCTGCCTCTACCACCCTTTTAGGCAGTGAGTTCCAGATTCCAACCACCCTCTGGGTGAAAAACTTTTTTCTCAAATCCCCTCTAAACCTCCTGCCCCTTACCTTGAAACTATGCCCCCTGGTTATTGACCCCTCTACTAAGGGGAAAAGTTCCTTTCTATCTACCCTATCGATGCCCCTCATAATTTTGTACACCTCAATCAGGTCCCCCCTCAGTCTTCTCTGCTCTAAGGAAAACAACCCCAGCCTGTCCAATCTCTCTTCATAGCTGAAGCGCTCCAGCCCAGGTAACATCCTGGTGAATCTCCTCTGCACCCTCTCCAAAGCGATCACATCCTTCCTATAGTGTGGCGACCAGAACTGCACACAGTATTCCAGCTGTGGCCTAACTAGCGTTTTGTACAGCTCCATCATAACCTCCCTGCTCTTATATTCTGTGCCTCGGCTAATGAAGGTAAGTATCCCATATGCCTTTTTAACCACCTTATCTACCTGTCCTGCTGCCTTCAGGGATCTATGTACATGCACACCAAGGTCCCTCTGATCCTCTGTCCTACCTAGGGTCCTACCATTCATTGTGTATTCCCTTGCCTTGTTAGTCCTCCCAAAATGCATCACCTCACACTTTTCAGGGTTAAATTCCATTTACCACTGTTCTGCCCATCTGACCAACCCGTCTATATCGTCCTGTAGCCTGAGGCTTCCCTCCTCACTATTTACCACTCCACCAATTTTCGTGTCATCTGCGAACTTACTGATCATACCTCCTACATTCAGATCTCAATCATTAATGTACATTACATACAGCAAAGGACCCAGCACCAATCCCTGCGGTACACCACTGGACACAGGCTTCCAGTCACAAAAACAACCTTCGACCATCACCCTCTGCCTCCTGCCACTAAGCCAATTTTGGATCCAATGTGCCAAATTGCCCTGGATCCCATGGGCTCTTACCTTCTTGACCAGTCTCCCATGTGGGACTTTGTCAAAAGCCTTACTGAAGTCAATGTAGACTACATCAACTGCACTACCCTCATCCACGCACCTAGTCACCCCCTCTCAAAATTCAATCAAATTGGTTAGACATGATATCCCCCTGACAAAGCCATGCTGACTATCCTTGATTAATCCTTGCCTCTCCAAGTGGAGACTAATTCTGTCTCAGAATTTTTTCCAATAATTTCCCTACCACTGATGCTAGGCTCACTGGCCTGTAATTCCCTGGTTTATCCCTACTACCCTTGAATAATGGTACTACGTTAGCTGTCGTCCAGTCCTCTGGCACCTCCCCTGTGGCCAGCGAGGATCTGAAAATTTGTGTCAGAGCCCCTGCAATCTCCTCCCTTGCCTCACACAGCAGCCTGGAATACATCTCATCTGGGCCTGGGGATTTATCCATATTTAAGCCCGCTAAAACCGTTGGTACCTCCTCCCTCTCAATACTAATTTGTTCAAGTATATCACAATCCCCCTGCCTGATTTCTATGCCTACATCGTCCTTCTCCATAGTGAACACAGATGCAAAATATTCATTTAAAACCTCACCCACATCTTCTGGCGCTACACACAGATTGCCACTTTGGTCCCTAATGGGCCCTACTCTTTCCCTGGTTATCCTCTTGCCCTTAATATACTTATAAAACACCTTGGAATTTTCCTTTATTTTGCCCGCCAGTGTTTTTTCATGCCCCCTCTTCGCCCTCCTAATTTCTTTTTTAAGTACCCCCCTACACTTTCTATACTCCTCTCGGGCTTCCACTGTTTTTAGTCCTTTGTATCTGCCAAAAGCCTCCCTTTTTTCCCTAATCCATTCTTGTATATCCCTTGACATCCAGGGTTCCCTGGGCTTGTTGGTCCCACCCTTGACCTTTACGGGAACATGTTGGCGTTGTACTCTCTCTATTTCCTTTCTGAAAGACTCCCACTGCTCTGATGTGGATTTTCCTACAAGTAGCTGATCCCAGTCCACTTTGGCCAGATCCTGCCTTATCATATTAAAATTGGCCTTCCCCCAATTTAGAACCTTTATTTCCGGACCATCTTTGTCCTTTTCCATGACTACCTTAAATCTCACCGAATTATGGTCACTGTCACCAAAATGCTCTCCTACTGACACTTCTACCACTTGC
Source organism: Squalus acanthias (assembly GCA_030390025.1). NCBI lineage: Eukaryota > Metazoa > Chordata > Chondrichthyes > Squaliformes > Squalidae > Squalus > Squalus acanthias. The sequence continues at coordinate 2,516,061 of CM059447.1, read as the reverse complement.
CCGGCTACATTCCCTAGAATTAGGTCCCTCTCTTGTAGGACTTTCTATATGCTGGCTCAAAAAGCTCTCCTGGATGCACTTTAAGAATTCCACACCCTCTAAGCCTTTCACACTCTGACTATCCCAGTTAATATTGGGGAAGTTGAAATCCCCTACTATTATTACCCTATTATTTCTACACTTCTCTGAGATTTGCCTACATATCTGTTCCTCTATCTCCCCCTGACTGTTTGGGGGCCTATAGTACACTCCCAGCAAAGTGCTTGCCCCCTTTTTGTTTTTAAGTTCTACCCATATGGCCTCATTAGAGGAACCTGCTAAGATATCATCCCTCCTTACAGCAGTAATTGACTCCTTGATTAATATTGCAACACCCCCTCCTCTTTTACACCGCCCTCTGTCTCGCCTGAAGATTCTATACCCCGGAATATTGAGCTGCCAGTCCTGCCCCTCCCTCAACCATGTCTCTGTGATAGCAACAATATCATACTTCGATGTGTTCATCAACACCTTCAATTCATCTGCCTTACTTGCAAGACTCCTTGCATTAAAATAAATGCCATCCAGCCTTGCCATACTCCCTTGCGCCGTTACATATTTGCTCTGCCTTCCAGACTGACTTGTTTTTTCCTCTATATTTGGCTGTGCATCACCCCCTACTATAGCTCCACTCCGTATCCCATCCCCCTGCCAAGTTAGTTTAAACCCCCCCCCAACAGCACTAGCAAACCTCCCCGCAAGGATGTTGGTCCCATTCCGGTTCAGGTGCAACCTGTCCGACTTGTACAGGTCCCACCTTCCCCAGAAGCAGACCCAGTGATCCAGGAAACTAAAGCCCTCCCTCCTGCACCAGTTCTTTAGCCACGCATTCATCTGCTCTATCCTCCTATTCCTATACTCACTAGCACATGGCATCGGGAGTAATCCAGAGATTACAACCTTTGAGGTCCTGCTTTTTAATCTGCTACCTAGCTCCCTAAATTTTTGTTGCAGGACCTCATCCCTCTTTCTACCCATGTCGTTGGTACCAATGTGAACCACGACCTCTGACTGTTCGCCCTCCCCTTTCAGAATGCCCTGCAGCCATTCAGTGACATCCTTGACCCTGGCACCAGGGAGGCAACATACCATCCTGGAGTCACGTCTGCGACCACAGAAACGTCTATCTGTTTCCCCTTATGCTAGAATCCCCTATCACTATTGCTCTCCCACTCTTCTTCCTCCCCTCCTGTGCAGCTGAGCCACTCGTAGTGCCACGGACTTGGCTCTTGCTGCATTCCCCTGAGAAACCATCTCCCCCAGCAGTATCCAAAATGGAAAATCTGTTGGAGAGGGAGATGGGCCCAGGGGACTCCTGCACTACCTTCCAAGTTCTTTTACTCTGTCTGGCGGTCACCCATTCTCTGTCTGTCTGTGTACTCTTTCGGCTGGATTTTCATTGACCCGTGGAGGCGGGTTTGGAGGGTTAAAATTGCGAAAACTGGCGGGCGGGCACAAGTCCGCCTCCATCCCGCCTCCACGCAATTTTCATGAAATCGTGTGTGCTGGTCCCGACTCCGTCCCACCTCTAAGAGACGGGATAGGCTGTTAAGGCCCTTAACAAGCACTAAATTGGCTGTATAATGCCATTTTGAAAGGCCTTTGTGATTTTAACCCTTGTTCTACGTGAAGCACGCCTGTTCTGAACCACGATTGTGAAACCTGGCGGGAGCACATTTGGCTTGATCTCTCTCTCTCTCTCTCTCTCTCGTGGTGTAATATCTGGGAGCAGACTTAGGACTGCTGCTGCTCATTTTGCATCCAGGTCCTCTGACAGCAAAGGCCAGGCAGTCTCTGAAGACCTTCAATGCAGCAGCAATGATGACATCATCAGAGGCGACTTTCAGACTGAAAACACTAATTGGTTCATGGGTTCCCACATGCTGGAACTCAATTGCCCAATTAGGTGAAAATTGCATCAATCTCCCACATCCAATTGCAGACGGGTGGATAACACGACCCCAACCCGCCCCAGTATCAAAATCCAGCCCTTTATCTGCGGTGTGACCACCTTGTTAAACGTGCTATCCACGAAGATCTCAGCTCCAGCTCCGAAACGCGGATTTCGAGTAGCTGCAGCTGGAGACACTTCCTGCACATGTGTTCGCCCTGGACACCGAAAGTGTCCCTGACTTCCCACATAGCACAGGAAGAGCACTCCACGCAGCCGAGCTGCCCTGCCATGTCCTACCCTTAATTTACTCCCTTTACTTCCTTTAAATTAAAGAATATTAAATACACTAGGGACCTTACTTCCCTTTAAACACTACTTACTCTAAACTAGAGACCTTACTTTTACTTCAACGACTAGACTGTAGAAATACTCACCAGGTCCTACTTACCAATCAGCTCCTTCCCTGGTTGTGACGTCACTTTAGCGGTTTTGCAGTTATTGTTGTTTGACTGCTCCCGCTCTCGGACTCTTTCCTTGGTGTAAAGTAAGAACCAATTCCCAACTCGCAGCACTCTGTTTAAACCGCACTCCGGGCTCCACCCTGGGCCACTGCTGCTGCCGGTGAGTCTGGGCCTCGCTTGCTCTCCCGCTGCTTAAATCCTCGGTGTCCTCGCTCAGGCTCCACCCAGGGCCTCCTCCACCGCTGCCGGTGAGTCTGGGTCTCGCTCGCTCTCCCGCTGCTTAAATCCTCGGTGTCCTCGCTCAGGCTCCACCCAGGGCCGCCGCTGCTGCCGATTCTCACTCACTCTTCTCCCCACCCCCACCACCAAACCCTGATCACTCCCTCCCGATTGCCGCTCTCTTCCTCCACCCACCAAGTCCCCATCTCTTTCTCCCTGCCAATTGCCGCGGACCATTCCCAAGGGTCCCTGGCTGCGACCTCTTGCCACTTGTTTTCCCGCCCGGCAGCTGGCCCGCCTATCAATTAACTGGCTGTCGGGCAGGAAATGGAAGAAAGAAATTATAATGAGGTCCTGCCATTAAATTCGGCAGGACCTCTGTGTCCCCGGCCTTGCCAGATTTTCTCCGCGCTCTCCCGCACCTTCCCTGTAAATATTGGGGCACTTGTGTTGAATCTATATGCACATAGCATTTCCACCAGAACCATGAAATAGGGATGGAATAAAGGAGGAGATTGAGAACTCGTCCTATCCATCAATCAATTGTTGTCCTTAGGGGAGAAAGGAAGCCAATATATTGTCACTGGTGCAGACAAGTATTTCTTGTGACACTAAGTGCTACATTCATATCAAAGACTAACCACAAGACCAATCACAACATTATCACTTAAGGGGAAGTGAATGAGTGTGCATGAGAGGGAAAGAGACTGGAGGTCAAATAAGTGCATGACAAAAGTAGTATAATGTAGGATAATTCAGTTTTAGGGATGTCAAGAAGGCGCAAATTTGTGAATTTATGTGCAGATGGCGCTTTAAGATTTGGAGGAAGGAATAGTGTATGGGCGGTATCTGGTGCTTCATGCTGATTGATCTGAGGAGTTGGAATTCACACATGGTAAGCCTGAGAGCAGCGTATGACTGATGGTTTGGTTAAAGATCTCCTTCAAGTGAACACAAGAACATAAGCAATAGGAGCAGGAGTCGGCCATTCAGCCATTCCAGCCTGCTCCGCCATTCAATAAGGTCATGGCTGATCTTCTGCCTCAACTCCACTTTCCGTCCCTATCCCCATATCCCTTGATTCCCTTAGTATCCAAAAATCTATCGATCTCTGTCTTGAATATACTCAACAACTGAGCATCCACAGCCCTCTGGGGTAGAGAATTCCAAAGGTCACAACCCTCAGTGAATAAATTTCTCCATATCAGTCCCAAATGGCTGACCCCTTATTCTGAGGCTGCCACCCCTGGTTCTAGACTCGCCAGTCAGGGGAAACAGCCTCCCTTCTTTGACATGCGGACCATTTTTTTCCCTTACACCATTGTGAAGCACCATGGGACATTTTTCTACATAAAAGGTGTTGCAAGTTGTTGTTGTCTCGCCCACTGCAGCTGAACTAAAGTTAGCTAGGATCAGCTAAAGGACCAAAAAAAGTTAGAATTTTTTAAAATTATGTTGCCTTAAAAACAAGTTCCATTTTTAAAGAAAAAAAAATAAATGTGAAAACTTCAGGGGAGGATGCACTGAGCTAGATTCCAACTATGTTGTTGATCAGAAAATTGGTTAAGAAAAATAGGTTGAGTGAAAAAGCTTTAAATGAAAGATTGCTAGCAAAGGCTTCCCACTAGAAATCAATACTTCAAGAAGTCAGATAACTGTTAGTAGTCCCTATTACTGTAAAATATTTGTGTTCACAAAGAATCAGCATGAAAGCTCTTAATCACGTTAGTCTGTCACAGAGCAGCAATAATTAACCTTACAATATGAAACGTGACAATACCGTATTACTTTCAATAAATGTTGTCATGGTAGCAGAGTGATGTCTTACCCCCTTGCAGATCAAGACTGCCTCCTTTGTCAGTGATTTGGGATAAGATACATTGTGCTCCATTATAGATTGGAAGAGCTCATCTTCGTCTTCTCCATCAAATGGAGGCTGTCAGAACACAAAAAGCAAACCACCAAAAGCTTTAGTTAAAGCTTTATTAAAACTGCCAGCAGATCTGAAACAAGATAATGAAGGTTATTCAACACTTTGAATTCAAGTAGCATTTATACTACATTGATCTATTTTAACATAACCTACTTTATGTGGAGACTTCAAAAATATATCTGACAATTTTAATTCTTACTTTCCTTGTAAGGCTGCATGGACCAGTCTGTGTTCTTAAGTTTTCTCTGAGTGCAATTTTGTTTTTATTTTGATGTTTCCTAACTTTCCTACTTCAAACTTCAGACCAACAATGGTAAATGCTTCTGGCTGAATTTTCTCTCTCCCTCCCAACAATCCATGAACTGTCACTGGCTAAGGAAGCTCCCAGAGTCTTGAGCCAACCACAAGCAAGTACAAGGAGTAGCCTGGGATGAAATTCCCTCTTATTTTCTGTTCCTTGATAAAGCACTAGACCTCTGCTTAAGGCCTTCTGCTGATGGCATGGCTGAGATCAGGACTGCACAGCATTAAGGAATAGCATAACACATTCATTATCATATTCCAAATGCTGAGCTCTTCATCTCAGGAATGTTGCTGTATAGAGGCCTTGAGTAGAAGCCTCAAGGGATATAAGAGATGCAGCATGGCATATAAATCAAGAGGGAAAGTAATCCCAAGTTGTTCTTGCACACCTTTTATTGGCTGTCATCAAAGCAACTTTAGCAGGGCTTACAACTTGCTTGCCCTGTTGGTTGTCACTGGTGTGCTGCAGGGAGGCCTACGAAAGGGCAACTTGTATCATAATTTCTTTCATTGTTGGAATAAGCACTTTTAGGAGTGTATTATAAACCACTCCTCTTATTCAAACTATTAGTGAGTGGACCATTAAAAGTGCATCATAGAGGCAGTAAAGGGTATTTGCTTTATTTGAAATTACTCTTTACACCCTTACTCCAGAATATACCACATTGTCCATCAAGCTGTATATTTTCCCATGACTATCAATGTTTAGCACTACCCAAATATACATAACTTTCTAAGATCCACAATGAATGCATCTGTAAGTACCGTGTAACCTGTAACCCAATATAGCAATGGTCCAGACTAAGATTGGAAATCTGTTATGACTCATCTTGGGCAAGAATATGCAACCTACTACCTTGTTGCACAGTGTATCTGTACAATAACTACCGTCCCCTCCTCTACCCTGTCACATGGTTTTCTTCACTCCTGTTGTGGCTCAGCTTGGCAGCTGATGATTGCTGCTTACTCAGTGCCCTGCTGTGACAAGCATTGACAGTAGTCTCCGAATTTTGCTCTCTGCAGTTTCACAGTTGCTCTCATTTGTCAGTTACTGTGTTGGTTTCTTTCCAGTATGGGATCCTGGGGCGCAGGAAGGTGCTAGTCAACAGCAGGCAATTTTAGAAAGCTACAACAGAGAATTTCAACAGCTTACATTGCTATAGTGCTCCTTATGTACAGAGACATCTCAAACTGCTTTCCAGAGTGGTGGACACTGAACAGGAAACAGAAAGGAAGAGGGTGGGAGTGTGAAAGAACCATTTACGGAGTCTCAAGGAAGTTTTTGAAAGAAGATGGGAAGGCACAGGTGTTGAGGGAAGACAGCAGAGCATAGTGGCTGAAGGAGTAAACTAGTATCAGAGACACCGAGAATGCATGTAGGAATCTATGTCTGCAGACAATCACTGAGGGAGCAAGGCCACAAATGGATGAGAAGGTGAGGCAAGAATCTTAAAATCAATTCATTGGGAAGTCTACAGAATGTGGTGAGAATGGGAGGTCATAGAGTTGCTGGTCTCTGTGCATGTGAAGATGCAGGCCATGCTTTCTGGATGAGTTGCAATTTATGGAGGGTGTAAGAAGGGAAGCCAGCAAGGGGAACATTGGAGAAATTGAGCCTTGAGATGATAAAGGTATGGATGAGGGAGAGCGGTAGGGATAGAGCAGGTGACGTTTGAGGTGAAAGATGGGCAGTCGGAGTAACAGATCGATGTAGAAAAGGAAACTGAACTCTGGGTTGACAAGTAAATCAAGGTTCCATATCTCTTAGCTTAGCTTGGGGGGAGTTGATGGAGTCAAGGCCTGGATGCGTGTAGGTATTGGTGGGAACTGAAGAGGATGGTTTCAATTTTGCTGACGTTTAGCTGCAGTTCTCTAAACAGCTTACAACAACTTTCTGGATGTTACATTTGGTAGAAAATAGCCTAAAGAAAGGACTTGCATTTTATATAGTGCCTTTCATGACCTCAGGACATCCCAAAGTACACTAATGCTACTGATGTGCTTTTGAAGTGTAGTCAGTTCAGTGTTGTAATGTAGGAAACACGGCAGCTAATTTGCAAACGATAAGATTCCACAACCAGCAATGAGATAATAATCGGATAATCTGTTTTAGTGATGTTTGTTGATGGATAAATAATTACCAGGACACCGGGGACAACTCCCCTGCTCTTCTTCGAATAGTGCCATGGAATCTTTTACGTCCACCTGAGGGGGAAGACGGGGTCTTGGTTTAACGTCTCATCTAAAAGAAAGCACTTCCGAGCACCTCTAAGTGTCAGCCTAGAATATGTGCTCAAGTGTCTGGAGTGGGACTTGAACCTTCTGACTCAGGAAGCAATAGTGCTACCACTGAGCTAAGGCTGACACCCAGATTTGCATGAATGTCAATAAAATTACCAGTTGACATCAACAAAGCTGTTTTTGACTGGTCATGATTTAAGGCAATATTTCTTTCCTCCCACCCAACATATTTTTCTCAAAATCTGGACATGGATACCCTTCAACCATTGTGATTGTTGAACTTTGACATAGATTCAACAAAAGATTGGGCCGGATTTTCCGACCCCCACAGGTGCGTACGAGGTGTGTATGCACCCGTAGGGGCCACGCAAGTGCATGCGCTAAAACCCAGCACTTGCGATCTGTCAACAATCCTCTTGACAGATCGCACGCATGCCCAGGAGATGGGCCTCCGCGGGCAGAGAGTTGCGCTTTCTACACAACTTCCGCCCGCCGAAAACCTTTAAATATCTTACATCTGGTAAAAGCCGGCGTAAGGCCGGCTTTTACCAGCATAAGAGTTGTAAAAAATAAAAAATTTCCACTGATTTATAATTTTAAAATACTTTTTTAAAAAAAAGTACGTTTATTTTTAGCCATTTAGTCATTTTAATTCATTTTAAATGTGTGATTTAAAAAAAATTATTTAATGTTTTACTGTGTGTTTTAAGTGATCCCCATTCATACTTTTGAAAGATCTGTGCGAAGAGAACTGTCAAAAGTGTGAAGCGGGATTCCCTTTGATTGATTCCCCATGGCCCACTTGATCCCAGGGACGCTTGCGAACCGCATGCTCCCCTGGGATACCTGGGCCTCTGCGCATTTCGTAGAGGAGAGGCCCAGGATCGGAAGTCTCGGGATCTATGGAGCCAGCAGGTAAGTTCATAGATCTTTTCCGAACGGAGGCATCCGCCCGCACGAAGCCTCCGATCGGAAATTCAGGCCTATGATGTCTAATGGTACTGTGCTGTACACTATCAACAGCTATGCTTGAAGCTCGATCATGCACTTTACAGAACAACATTGACCACACTTCAAAAGTAATTTGTTGGCTGTGAAGCACTTTGGCAACTCCTGAGATCATGAAAGATGCTATACAAATTCATTCATTCTTTTTAAACTAACTTTCTCATCCATTGCCCCACCTTTCCCCTGCTTAAAACTCTTTTGTTCCATCTTTAAAAACTTACTTCTTTGCCACACTCCCCCTTCCTGTCATGCAACCTGCATTTAAGACCTTTTTAATGCTGCTCTTAAGCTAGTTTTCCCCAGTACAATTTACTGTTTATAACATAAAAGTGTAAAGTAATCCTAATTCTTTTAACAGTTTGATTCTAAAGATGGGTGTTCCCGCTCTAGTTTCCCAACATTTATATTATTTTACACAAGAAAAATGTTGACATTTCATCCAAACAGTTTTGCAGGATTAGGTGTTCCACTAAATAATATTTTTTGAAGGGAGAAGGCAATAGAAAAAAATCTAATTCCACTCTTTTAAATATGAAATTCTTCAATAACTGCCTCATTGCTACAAAGCATGAAAACCTTACCGTCCAAAGTCTCCTTTCCCAAGGAGTTTCTTACCTGTCCAGCCAACATTTCATAAAGTAATACTCCATAGGCCCACCAGTCCACAGACTTTCCATATGGCTGATAAGCAATAATCTAAAAGAAAAAGAAAAAGTCCAAAACATGAGAAAAAAAACAGGAAAAACAATGCAATTACATCTTGAATGCTTCAACTTTTCTAAGAACACACCCCCATCCCTGCAAAAAAAAAAGTTCTTCAGCCTTAAGCACCATGACACCTTCACTATTAACTTGGTAAGCAACTGTTGGGTAGCAGGAGGCAAGGATATATTGCCTGAAATTCATCTTTTCTGACAAAGGCATCACCTCAGCTATATGTGGGTACTGGGTGCTTCCATGCAGGGAAGGGAAGGACTATCATTCTGAATTTATTCTGTTGAGGGGACATGGGGTCAGTAAGTTTAGAGTTTGCTTCCCAGCAAGTCCTCAGAGCAAAATTGCTTCATTTTGACTCGGTCCTTAATGAACAGATACTGGAACTAATGCATGACTCATATTCACCCAAACTTTATGGCACTATTACCATGCATAATAATAACATAAGTATTATGGAACAAACACAAAACTAAACTTGCATTCATACAATACCAGGTGTTCATGCTATATACCTGCAGCTTCTTCCTATCCATCATCATTTTCTTCACACCTAATCAGGGTACTTCTATTGTGTTCAGAGAAACTGCTGCATAAGGATTTAAAAAAATACTTGAAATAACCTATTTTATAAATATCTGGCAGTAGGTTTAAAACAGTAATTAAATCTCAAGGGTTATAGAAACAGGAGTAGGCCATTCAGCCCCTTGAGCCTGTTCCACCATTCAGTTGGATCATAGCTGATCTGTACGTCAACTCCATTTACCCGCCTTTGTTCCATAGCCCTTGATCCACCTACTTTCCCCTTTGCTCTCAGTGTGTATGACCACTAGAATTGCTTGATTTAATTAGTACCTTATAACTCACTGCCAGACATCTATTATCCTCAATGAGTGAAGATGTAAAGTATAAAACATGAAGAGTACGCAACATACATTCCCTCGTTCTTCATAAAAACAACCCCAGGGGTATTAAGAGAGACAAACTGTTTGTGACTGTCACAAGAGCATGTACAGTTGTCAAAAACTACAAGAAATTAAGTTTCCTGGAAATGTAATTCCTATCCCTAGTGAGGGCCAGAACATCCATAATACAGATGTACACAGTTAAGTATTCTGGTAATATCTGTTCAAAGAACTCCCACAGCATATGGCAGAGGACAGTGCACCATTGCCTCAGGATGCCTGCCATTCACAAATCTTAGCACATTAGCTGTGGTCTATAATGTGACCTCTGCTACCAGCAACTCTAAATTTATAATTCATCGAGCTACAGGAGAAACATGCATTATAATATTTACAATTCTGTGCTTCTACAGGCAGTACAAGTACTTCAATAGGGTCTGCAAAACTTAACATTCTGGTACTAAACAGCTCTGTGAAATGGTGTTGTGCACTCAAATAGTTCAGACTTATTTTTTCTTTCTGATAGGCAGATAGTGTCACTTTTCAGTAATCAACTGTAGATTATAACTCAGTAAATGTGATGATTATGTCACTGTTATCTATCAGTGTATTTATGCGTATCAAATGCACGCAGCATCCTTGCTGATAGCAAAAAAAGCAATGCTAAAAGTACCCCACAAACAGAAATACAAGGTATAATACACTAAGAAAACATACAAGATAGTTTTGTAATGAATAGTACTGAACTAGCTAGGAGAGAGGCTGAGAGAGATCTGGACATGACAGACTCAACACTGACCATGCCCAGTTATTGCTCAGCAGCAATTAACAAAGCAAACAGAATGCTGAGCTATACTGCCAAATCAGTAGAGTTTAAGTCCAAGGCCCTTATACTGAATCAGGATGATGTGTGACCTGGAAGGAAATCTGCAGGTGATGATGTTCCCAAGATGTTGTTGCTCGTGTCTTTAGTTTGTACAGATCCTGGCGCTCGAAGGCGCTGTTAAAGTAAGCTTGGTGAGTTGCTGCAGTACATCCTGTCACTAGTATAAACTACAGCCACAGTGATATCCCATTAAAATGAAGTTTTGGTCATGCAACATGTCTATACTTCAAAGCACTGTGCTACAGAATGCTAGAATACGGATTCTCCTATGACTCGCACATAGTGAATCCTACATCTCAGCTCTATTTTCAAGTATTAAAACTGTAATATAATGGGTTGGTACATTATTCTTTTACCTCTGGGCCAGAATTCAAATCCAGTCCAAACTGCTAGGATGGAAGGCTCTTTCTGCTGGCTGCATGGGCCCTAAATGACATGAGATTGAAACAGTCGTGCAGTACAAGCCACAGCATGAAACTAATTTTAACTATCAGGCAGATTAGGAGAAGCAGAGCCCTCCTGATTAAAATTAAAGTGCCGAAGAGCAGAGAAACTGACAAAGGAATCCATTGGGACTCGGGCAGAGACCAGCAGCTAATAACGGTTGAGATAAATACATTTTAAGAACATAAGAAATAGGAGCAGGAGTAGGCCATTTGGCCCTTCGAGCCTGCTCTGCCATTCAGTAAGATCATGGCTGATCTTCTACCTCATCTCCACTTTCCTGAACTATCCCCATATCCCTTGATTCCCTTAATATTCAAAAATCTATCGATCTCTGTCTTGAATATACTCAATGATTGAGCATCCACAGCCCTCTGGGACAGAGAATTCCAAAGATTCACCACCCTCTGCGTGAAGAAATTTCTCCTCATCTCAGTCCTAAATGGCCGACCCCTTATTCTGAGACTGTGACCCCTCGTTCTAGCCTCCCCAGCCAGGGGAAACATCCTTCCTGCATCTACCTTGTCAAGCTCTGTAAGAATTCTGTATGTTTCAATGAGATCACCTCTCATTCTTCTAAACTCGAGAGAATATAGGCCTAGTCTACTCAATCTCTCCTCATAGGACAATCCCCCCCCATCCCAGGAACCAGTCTGGTGAACCTTCGTTGCACTCCCTCTATGGCAAGTATATCCTTCCTTAGGTAAGGAGATCAAAACTGTACACAATACTCCAGGGTGTGGTCTCACCAGGGCCCTATATAATTGCAGTAAGACGTCTTTACTCTTCTGCTCAAATCCTCTTGTAATAAAAGCTAACATACCATTTGCTTTCCTAATTGCTTGCTGTTCCTGCATGTTAACTTTCAGTGATTCGTGTACAAGGACACCCAGGTCCCTCTGAACACCAACATTTCCCAATCTCTCACCATTTTAAAAAATACTCTGCTTTTCTATTTTTCCTACCAAAGTGGATAACTTCACATTTCTCCACATTATATTCCATTTGCCATGTTCGTGCCCACTCACCTTAGCCTGTCTATATCCCCTTGAAGCCTCCTTGCATCCTCCTCACAACTTACATTCCCACCCAGCTTTGTATCATCAGCAAACTTGGATATATTACATTTGGTCCCCTCATCCAAATCATTGATGTAGATTGTGAATAGCTGAGGCCCAAGCACTGATCCTTGCGGTACCCCACTAGTTACAGCCTGCCAACCCGAAAATGACCCGTTTATTCCTACTCTCTGTTTTCTGTCCGTTAACGAATCCTCAATCCATGTTAGTATATTACCCCCAATCCCATGAGCCCTAATTTTGTTTAATAACCTCTAGTGTGGCACCTTATCGAATGCCTTCTGAAAATCCAAATACACCACATCCACTGGTTTCCCCCTTATCTATTCTGCTAGTTACAACCTCAAAAAACTCTAACAGATTTGTCAAACACGATTTCCCTTTCATAAATCCGTGTTGACTCTGCCCAATCCTATTATTATTTTCTAAGTGCCCTGTTACCACGTCCTTAATAATAGATTCTAGCATTTTCCCTACTACTGATATCAGGCTAACAGGTTCCCCGTTTTCTCTTTTCCTCCTTTCTTAAATAGTGGGGTTACATTTGCTACCTTCCAATCCGCGGGGACTGTTCTAGAATCTATGGAATTTTGGAAAATGACAACCAACTATCTCTATAGCCAACTCTTTCAAAACCCTAGGATGTAGGCCATCAGGTCCAGGGGATTTATTGGCTTTCAGTCCCATTAATTTCTCCAGTACTACTTTTTTACTAATACTAATATCTTTCAGTTCCTCATTCTCGCTAGACCCTTGGTTGTCCACTATTTCTGGGAAGTTTTTTGCGTCTTCTTCCGTGAAGACAGACACAAAGTATTTGTTTAATTTCTCTGCCATTTCCTTATTCCCCATTATATATTTTGGGGCATTACTGCAATCCACAACTATAGTAAAAAAATTATTTATTGCAAAAATAACTCAGTTCACAGTTATTTCCTCAGCTCTGGTGAACTGACATTCTAGCTCACCTTTTGGTGAGACAATCACTGCAACAGGGCAGGTTTGATTTTTCTCAATCTGTGTTCAGAGCTCTATGTCAGGCAAGATGTGCAGATGGAATGTGAACTGTTAACACATCAGGCAAGATATTGCTAGAGAGCTCCAAGCAATATCATTCATGAATTTCTTTTATATTATAGGGCTATGAAATCTCTTAATTTTTCAGGTAGCTGCACTTTCTCCCAGGCCTCTGATAATGCCACTAGGAGCCACAAACATTACATAAGAACATAAAATATAGGAGCTGGAGTAGGCCATACGGCCCTTCAAGCCAGCTCCGCCATTCAACAAGATCATGGCTGATCTTCTACCTCAACTCCACCTTCCTGCACTATCCCCATATCCCTTAATTCCCAAAAATTTATCGACCTCTGTCTTGAATATACTCAACGACTGAGCATCCACAGCCCTCTGGGGTAGAGAATTCCAAAGATTCACAACCCTTTGAGTGAAGAAATTTCTCCTCATCTCAGTCCTAAATGGCCGAACCCTTATTCTGAGACAGTGACTCTGTGTTCTAGATTCCCCAGCCAGGGGAAACATTTTCTCAGCATTAACACTGTCAAGCCCCTTAAGAATTTTATATGATTCAATTAGATCACCTCTCATTCTTCTAAACGCTAGGTAATATAGGCCTAGTCTACTCAATCTCTCCTTATATGGCAATCCCCTCATCCCAGGAACCAGTCTAGTGAACCTTCGTTGCACTCCCTTTAAGGCAAGTATGTCTTTCCTTAGGTAAGGAGACCAGAACTGTACACAGTACTCCAGGTGTGGCCTCACCAATGCTCTTATACTTTAATCCCTTTGTAACAAAAGCTAACATACCATTTGCTTTCCAAATTGCTTTCTGTACCTGCATGTTAACTTTTTGTGATTCATGTACAAGGATACCCAGGTCCCTCTGAATGCAAACATTTCCCAGTCTCTCACCATTCAAAAGATATTCTGCTTTTTTGTTTTTCCTACCAAAGTGGATAACTTCACACTTCCCCACATTGTATTCCATTTGCCATGTTCTTGCCCACTCAGTCAACCTGTCTATATCTCTCTGCAGCCTCTTTGCATCCTCCTCACAGCTTACTTTCCCACCTAACTTTGTACAGGAAACTCTTTATTAACCGGCACCGACGGGACCGGCGTGGTGCTGGTTAATCAAAAAGTCCGGATAATGGAGAGTTATATCTCCCAACGTACGAGAGCCCCGTACACATTGACATGCGCCTGCATTCGGAGCTCCGTCTCCCCGGGGACCGCCAGCTGACCATCTGTCGTGTCCGCTGCCTACCCGGGCTGCAAATTCCCCTCCCAATCTACACGCTCCGATACAAGGCAAACGCCTCGGGGTTTTTTTTTAAGTTAATTTTAAACGAGAGATGAAGGAAAACCCCGATTACCTACTCAAGAACTTTGCCGGTTAAGAGAGATTTCCGGATATTTGGGTGCCGGTTAATAAAGAGTTTCCTGTATCATCAGCAAACTTGGATATGTTACACTCAGACCCTTCATCTAAGTCATTAATATAGATTGTAAATAGCTGAGGTCCAAGCACTGATCCTTGCGGTACCCTGCTAGTTACAGCCTGCCAACCCGAAAAGGCCCCGTTTATTCCTACTCTCTGTTTTCTGTCCATTAACCAATCCTCAATCCATGAGTTCTAATTTTGTGTAATAACCTCTTACATGGCATCTTATCGAATGCTTTTTAAAAATCCAAATACACTACATCCACTGGTTCCCCATTATCCATCCTACTAGTTACATCTTCAAAAACAGATCTGTCAAACACGATTTCGCTTTCATCAAACCATGCTGACTCTGCCTAATCATATTACGATTTTCTAAGTGTCCTGTTACCACGTCCCTAATAATAGATTCTAGCATTTTGCCTGCTACTGATGTCAGGCTAACTGGCCTATAGTTCCCCGTTTTTTCTCTTCCTCCTTTCTTAAATAGCGGGGTGATGTTTGCTACCTTCCAATCTTTGGGTACTGTTCTAGAATCTAGGGAATTCTGGAAGCTTAATACCAGTGCTTCCACTATCTCTGCAGCTACCTCTTTTAAAACCCTAGGATGCAGGTCGTCAGGTCCAGGGGATTTGTCGCCACTTAGTCCCATTAATTTCTCCACAACTATGACTTTACTTATACTGATTTCTTTAAGTTAATCATTCTCTCTAGACCCTTGGTTCCCCATTATTTCTGGAATGTTTTTTGTGTTTTCTACCGTGAAGACAGATACAAAGGCCGCGATTTTTTCAGTGGAGGTGGGTTGGGTGCAGGTCAGGTGGTTTCCGGCTTCCAGTCCCGCCCCCAACTGCATCCGGCCCACAGACGTGATTTTACGTTGATTGACCTTGTTAAGCCCGCCCTGCGGTCTTGCCGGCCAATTAAGAGGAAGCCGGTCAAATGACGTCATTTGATGACGTGTCATCTGCCGGTTTTCTTAAAGGGACCATGCACAATTTTTTTCGACAGCTGATTTCTCAGTGTTTGACAGCATTGAGGTGCTGCAAACACTGACAATCACTGCACAAAGGTGACCTCTTGCACCCAGGTTCTCCAATGACTCCCTCCATAGGCTGGAATAGATGGCAGCTGCAGGTGAGGTGACAGAAGCGATCTGTCACTGGTGAGAGACGTTCTCCTAATGAGGTGGCACTGGACATGGATTTCAAAACTTATTACCTAAAGAAATGTGTAAATGCATTAAAAATGAATTTCCCAACATTTTCTTACCTCTGAGACTCACCATTGGATCCTTCACACCACTTCTGCAGCTGTCATCAATCCAGAAACATTACAGCAGACTCACAACACGCCACACTTACCTGGCGTGGTGTCCGGACGTCGGGAAACCCGAGGCAGAAGCGGCAAAATTATAAAATAGCCTGTCAACTACCACCAACTACCTGTTAATAGGCAGGTAATTGGCTGTAATCCTCTTCCCGCTGCTAGGTGTCAGGTCCATGCGCAAATTGGGGACCTGGCACTTGGGAAAATTGCTTGGAGGCGGGTTGACGGCGGGATTGCAACCCGCCGTCAATCAAAACGATTTTACCCTTTGACCTGCCTCCAAACCCGCCCTCTGAGCGCCAGCAAAATCCAGCCCAAAGTATTTGTTTAATGTTTCTGCCATTTCCTTATTGCCCATTATAATTTCTCCTGCCTCTGCCTCTAATGGGCCCATGTTTACTTTCACTAATCTCTTCCTATTTACATACCTATAGAAACGTTTACAATCTGTTTTTATGTCTCTTGTTAATTTACTCTCTTATTCTTTTTTCTCTTTCCTTATCAATTTCTTGGTCCTCCTTTGCTGAATTCTAAAAGCCTCCCAATCCTCAGGCTTACTACTTTTTTGGCAACATTATAAGCCTCTTCCTTTGATCTAATACTATCTTTAACTTCTCTTGTTAGCCACGGTTGGACCACTTTTCCTGTGGGGTTTTGTGCCTTAAAGGAATGTATATTTGTTGTAAATTATGTATTAATTCTTTAAATGCTAGCCATTGCTTGTCTACTGTCATATCTTTTAATGTAGTTTCCCAATCTACCGTAGTCAACTCGCCCCTCATACCTACGTAGTTTGCTTTGTTTAGATTTAAGACCCTTGTTTCGGACTTAACTAAATTACTTTCAAACTCAATATAAAATTCTATCATATTATGGTCACTCTTCCCTAAAGGCCCCTTTACTACAAGATTATTAATTAACCCTTTCTCATTGCGCAATAATAGATCTAAAATACCTGTTCCCTAGTTGGTTCCTCAACATACTGATCTAGAAAACTATCTTGTATACATTCCATGAACTCATTCTCCACACTATTACTGCAAATTTGGTTTGCCCAGTCTATATGTAGATTAAAGTCCCCCATGATTACTGTATTATCCTTGTTACACGCGCCTCTAATTTCCTGATTTATACTCTGCCCTACATTAAAACTACTGTTTGGGGGCCTACAAACCGCTCCCAGCAATGTTTTCTGCCCCTTGTTGTTTCTTAGCTCCACCCAAACTGATTCTACATGGCCATTGCAGCAATATATGAAGCCTCTGCTTCTAGTATTACTTCCTGTATTTTGCACAATAATTGCACCAAAATAAATTGAATGCAGCTACTATTTGTGTCCTTCAAATACAAGTTCATTCAAGGTCAGGCTGGATTTCAGCTAGGTGGCATACAACAGAAGGACACAGCACCTTAACTATTTGGGGATCAAAACCATTAAAGACAAACAGAACTAAAATTATGAAGTGGGGTAAAACGTTTAAGGCCACAGTAGGTAATTAACTCTAGCACACCTTTATTTATGCTACAGCTGAGCAGTACTTTTGTTAAACTGAGAATGAAAGATTTGTTTCCAACAACAACAACTTGTATTTATGTAGCACCTTTATCGCAGTAAAACATCCTAAGGCGCTTCACAGAAACAAAATTTGACACCAAGCCACATAAGGAGATATAAGAGGTAGGCTTTAAGGAGTGCTTTAAAGGAGGAAAGAGAGGTGGGAGAGGTTTAGGGAGGGAATTCCAGATTTTGGCAGCTGAAGGCACGGCCACCAATGGTGGAGCGATTAAAATTGGGGATGCTCAAGAGGCCAGAATTGGAGGAGCGCAGACAATGTTCCCTCTAGAGTCATAACGGCACAGAAGGAGGCCATTTGGCCCATCGAGTCCGTGCCGGCTCTCTGTAGAGCAATCCAGTCAGTCCCATTCCCCCGCTCTATCCCCGTAGCCCTGCAAGCTTATTTCCCTCAAGTGCCTATCCAGTCTCCCCTTGAAAACATTGAGTGTCTCCGCTTCCAACGGCAGTGAATTCCAGGTCATCACCACTCGCTGCGTAGAAAAGTTTTTCCCCACATCCCCCCTGTATCTCTTGCCCAAAACCTTAAATCTGTGTCCCTTAGTCCTTGTACCATCAACTAGTGGGAACAGCCATTCCCCGTCTAGCCTATCCAAACCCCGTCATAATCTATCAAATCACCCCTCAACCTCCTTTGCATTAATGAAAACAAATCCAGCTTCTCCAACCTGTCCTTGTAGCTAAGATCTCCCATCCCTGGAACCATTCTGGTAAATCTCCTCTTCACCCTCTCAAGGGTCTTCACATCCTTCCTAAAGTGTGGTGACCAGAACTGGACGCAATACTCCAGTTGTGGCCGAACCAGCGCTTTATAAAGGTTCAGCATAACTTCTCTACTTTTGTACTCAATACCTCTATTTATGAAGCCCAAGATCCCATATGCTTTGTTAACCACTCTCTCAATATGTCCTGCCACCTTCAGGGACCTATGCACATTAACTCCCAGGTCCCTCTGTCCCTGCACACTCTTTAAAACTGTGCCATTAAGTGTATATTGCCTCTCCGTGTTCCTTCTGCCAAAATGCATCACCTTGCACTTCTCTGTATTAAATTCCATCTGCCACTTGTCTGCCCATTCTGCTAGCCTTTCTATGTCCTGTTGCAGTCGATTGGTATCATCATCACTGTTTGCCACACCCCCAAGTTAGGTGTCATCGGCAAATTTAGAAATTCTACTCTATTCCAATATCCAGGTCATTTTTATATATATATAGCAGTGGCCCCAGCACTGACCCTTGGGGAACACCACTGTCTACCATCCTCCAGTCTGAAAAACAGCCATTTACCACAACTCGCTGTTTTCTGTCCTTAAGCCAATTCATTATCCAAGCTGCCACTGACCCACCTATTCCATGAGCCTCAATTTTGTTAACCAGCCTTCTATGTGGTACTTTGTCAAACGCCTTCCGAATTTTTTTTTTGCGCATTTCCTTTAACTGGTTGCGCGGCCCATTCAAATTTTCTTCTATGTAAAAGCTGGTGAGCGGCCTGCGCGGGACCTCCGAACTGCTGCGCGGCCACACAGATTAGCAGAAACGTTGAGCGCAGATATCTCAGAGGGTTGCGAGGCCATGGAGGGATTTGAAAACAAGGGGCGAATTTTAAAATCGAGGCATTGTTTAACCGGGAGCCAATGTAGGTCAGCGAGCACAGGGGTGATGGTGAACGGGATTTGGTGTGAGTTAGGACACGGTCAGTATAGTTTTGGATGACCTCAAGTTTACGGAGGGTAGATCGTGGGAGGCCAGCCAGGAGTGTGTTGGAATAGTCAAGTCTAGAGGTAACAAAGGGATGGACTAGCTAATTA
This sequence comes from Squalus acanthias, assembly GCA_030390025.1. Lineage (NCBI taxonomy): Eukaryota > Metazoa > Chordata > Chondrichthyes > Squaliformes > Squalidae > Squalus > Squalus acanthias. The sequence continues at coordinate 2,496,762 of CM059447.1, read as the reverse complement.
ATTAAGGTTTTCAAAAGATTAACTAATTTATCATCAACAAAATAGCTAACTTTCTCTTCTGCTCATGATTTAGGTTCTCTCCTGGGGTTAGGTTTAAGATCACCCCATGCTTCAAAGCCCTACCCACTCTGCCAAATTTCATTCCTGAAAAATGTAGCCATCATACATCAAATGTGTGCTAAACACTATTACGTAGCAGGATTAAGAATACTCCTTTTTCAATCCATACAATTTTATATTATCCTTACATGGGAACAGTTTGTTCTCCACAAATGGGATTCTTATTTTTGTTCGGGTTATTTTTAGTGGCATTTACAGAACTGTAGAGAGAACCAAGAGCGCCAATGCACTTAGTCAATACACATCTGAAAGTATTATTGTTCTCAGCTTTTCTTTCAAGAATGTTAATGCAGTTACTGTAACCAGCAGACAGCCATTTAATCAGATGACCAGAAATTCTTGAATTGTGCTTGTGAGTCTAAAATGGCTTTTCGGCAATTGGTCTATTGAGATTTTCAGGACAATTCAATGAATATTTCTATCAAATGAGACATTAAACTGAGACCCCATTTGTCTGTTCAGATGGATGTAATGGATCCCATGACACTCTTTGAAGAGGAGCTGGGGAGTTTTCTTGTCTTCAAAAGCAGATTAATTGATCTCAGTGGTGTTTGTGGGACTATGATGAGTAAACTCTGTAGAGGGTGATGTGGGAGGCACCGGTATCAAAATCCAGCAAAGGACTGTGGGAGTTGGTCAGGTTCCAGGCTATTAAATCCTGGAGTTGGGCTGCCCAGTAGCAGTGCTTGGAACTATACCTGCACTCATCGGCAAATTCCCACAGACACATCTCCACCCTCTGTAACATGTTTGCCTCCAAATCAAAAAGCAACACAAAGCCTTAAAGAAGCCTGACCACCAAATAACAGGAAGAATGGGGAGAAGTATAAAAGCAAACCCTCACAGCTTACCACCTGCAGCAGAATGTACAAGAACCAGCTCAGGATAATACATGAAGGTTACAGTGTCTCAGCAATAGCATTCCTGCCTCTGACTTAGAAGACTGTAGGTTCAAGGCCCAATGTAGGACTTGAGCATATAAACTATGCTGACATTTTAGTGCAGTACTGAGACAGTGCTGTATTATCAGAAGTGCCATCTTTCGAATTAGATGTTAAACCAAGGCCGCACCGACTGCTCATATGGAAGGAAAAGACCCCATGGCAGTATTCGAAGAAGAGCAGGGGAGTTCTCCATGTTCTGGCCAACATATACCCTCAACCAACACCACTCAAACTATTGACGTTTGTGGGGCCGGCTGTGCACCAATTAGGTGCCATGTCTACCTACACTACTACACCTCAAAAGTAATTCATTGGGTGTAAAGCGCTTTGGGACATGGTGAGAATGTGAAAGGTACTATTATAAATGCAAGTTTTCTTTTATTTTACTGCATTCAACACCTGGTCTACAAATTATATCCCTTGCTGGGGAATAATGTTGGAGGGGCTTCAGCGAGAGGGACATATTGTTGCACGCCTTCTGGTCTTGTCACCTCATTCAACCTTTCTGGGTAGAAATTGGAAGGTTACATAGTACTGTAATAGAAATAGGCCATTCAGCCCCTTGAGCCTTTTCCTCCATTCAGTTAGATCATGGCTGATCTGTATCTTAACCCCATCTACCTGCTTTGTTTCCGTAACCCTTAATACCCTTGCCTAACAAAAATCTATCAATCTCAGTTTTGAAATTTTCAATTGACCTAGCCTCAAAAGGCTTTTGGGCAAGAGAGTTCCAGATTTCCACTACCCTTTGTGTGAAGAAGTACTTTTTGACATCACCCCTGAACGGTCTAGCTCTAATTTTCTGGACTCCCACCCCGCCCCCCCACCAGAGGAAATAGGGTAGATAGAGAGAAACTTTCAACTACTTTAATCATCTTAAACACCTCAATTAGATCACCCCTTAATCTTCTATATTCAAGGGAATACAAGCTTATAATTTAACATTTTGTAACCCCTCCAAGGCCAATATATCATTCCTGAGGTGTAATGCTCAGAACTGAATGCAGGTTACAGAAAGCAGGACAGGCCTTAAAATCCCTGTAGATCCAAGGCCTGCTAGGCCTAACCACCAAGGAGAAAATTCTCCCTGCAATGTGCACGCTAGTGGAGCTATTGCTGTTACCTAAAAAACTCTCCCACTACAGACTATTAGGCGAAACATCTTTGGGACATATGCCAGTCTGAGATAGTGATGTAAGGACTCCACCTGGAACTCGGGAAATAACATTCCTGGGAGTCCACACAGCCCACCATGTCCTACACAGATCCAGACCACGCCCCAAAAGAAAGTCAAACTGAAGTTACATGGTAATAACACCCTCCAAGTGCTCCATGAAAGACAATGCCTGAACCCTAAGGCCCATTACCAGATTTGTAAGTAGTTCTGACGAAAGGTCATCGACCTGAAACGTTGTTTCTCTCTCCATAGATGCTTCTTGACCTGCTGAGTATTTCCAGCATTTTCTGTTTTTATACCCCATTTGTAAGACACTTGGCACCACATGACCTAGCTAAATCCCAGGACCCATTGCTGAATTATCCTGACCTGTGGACAACACACTGTTCCCAATACTGTGTACAATGTAGTGATTACCCCAATGTACCAATATATACCTCTGAAAGTACTGGACGACAGACTGCACGTTGACTTCCTAAAATATATATTTTTTAAATAAAGCAAAATAATATTTTTTGCACTAATTTAATTTAATCAAATTTAAAAGAAAAACCTAGAAGGAATCTGCTGTTTGATGGGCTGTTCAGGATCAATGAGTAGGAATGGCAAACTTTTCATTAAGGTGTGGACTAAAGATAGAGGCCTTGATTAACACAGAGAAAAAAATAGAAATTATGAAAAGGATACATGAAATTCATCATCCTCCCACTGAAACTCTCAATATTAGTTTCACTTATTACACCTCATTCATTTAACAGTTTGATATGGTAACCAACCTGGTTGGGAAGTCCAGGAATTGCCAATATGTGCATGTATAATGAAGCTGTGGTTTTAATGAGGGACTATGTTAAACATAAGAGCCTAAGAAATAGGAGCAGGAGTAGGCCATTCGGCCCCTCGAGCCTGCTCCGTCATTCAATAAGATTATGGCTGATCTTCTACCTCAACTCCACTTTCTGCCCGATCCCCTTATCCCTTGATTCCCTTAGTGTCCAAAAATCTATTGATCTCAGTCTTGAATATACTCAGCGACTGAGCATCCACAGCCCTCTGGGGTAGAGAATTCCAGAGATTCACAACTATCTGAGTGAATAAATTTCTCCTCATCTCAGTCCTAAATGACTGATCCCTTATCCTGAGACTATGACCCCCTAGTGCTAGATTCTCCAGTCAGGGGAAACAGCCTCTCGGCATCTACCCAGTCAAGCCCGCTAAGAATTTTATACATTTCAATGAGGTCACCTCTCATTCTTCTAAACTCCAGAGAATATAAGCCCATTCTAATCAATTTCTCCTCATAGGAGAACCCTCTCATCCCAGGAATCAATCTAGTGAACCTACGTTGTACCCACTCTAAGGTAAGAATATCCTTCCTTAGGTAAGGAGACCAAAACTGTACACATTACTCTAGGTGTCTCACCAAAGCCCTATATAATTGCAGCAAGACTTCCTTACTCTTGTACTCCATCCAACACACTTGCAGTAAAGGCTAACATACCATTTGCTTTCCTAATTGCTTGCTGTACCTGTATGTTAACTTTCTGTGATTCGTGTACAAGGACATCAAATCCCTCAGAATACCAACATTTACTAGTTTCTCATCTTTTAAAAAATATTCTGCTTTTCTATTCTTCCTACCAAAATGGATAATTTCACATTTCCCTACATTATACTCCATCTGCCACCTTTACTGCCCACTCACTTAGTCTATCTATATCCCTTTCCAGCCTCTTTGCGTCCTCCTCACAACTTACTTTCCCACCTAGCTTTGTATCGTCAGCAAACTTGTATACATTACTCTCGGTCCCCTCATCTACCCTGCAAAGAAATCTCATCAGTAGAACAGAAGAATGCCCAAAATTCAACTCACCCCACAGTAATGCATGTTTATAGATCACATATTTTTCCGACCTGCTTTGACGTCTTAAAACATGGATTACTGTGGCATTTCAGTGCTAGATTTCCGAATGGACCTATTCAGAGTCATCGACATGGATTATTTTCTAATCTATCTCAGTTTAATGCATTCTCAAACTATCTGATGATTATATAATCCCCCGCCCAATGCCACAGACAAAATATCTCAATGGTTCTACAAATACTCAGATTTTTCTCTTCATGGAACTCTTAACTCTTAAAGAGCAGAGCAATTCTTATGGTGGTGGGCACACTAACAACTGGAAAGCATGTGACCAATATAAAAGAAGCTTGGTCATCAGATGTTAAACCCAGGTACCAAACACAATCCTGCATATCCTAATCCCACTATTTGGCGACTGTGTGTAGGAGTATCTATTTGTAACAACTAAACAGCTTTAGTCCTTGTTTTACAGATGCCAAATCTTTTTAATATGTCTTTTGGCACTTTTACACTGAGTTAAGAGATCCTAGGGAAGATTTTCTGCTTCAGCACATATTGGGAATTCCAACTTCCACCTCATGAATTTCCATCCATTGAAATTTAATAAACGGAAAACCACAGATTGGCGGTGTGCTGAAATTAAAGATCTACCTTCCCGTCTTGGAGAGCGAGCTCTGTGTGCTGCTCCAATTCAATACTTGTCTTTGAGAACTGATTAGCCCAAAGTTCTGCTTGCGTCCTGTGTGGAACTCGGGTGGATCTTCAGTCAGGGAACCATAAATAGGGTGGAACTCGTTTCAAATGGGATTCTGTCCCATTTTTGGCCGTATGAGAAATTCTTATGGAGTTGGGTGAGTGTAGGCAAATCTTCCAACTGCTCCCGCCAGGTCCAAGGATGTGTCTGAGGGAGTTCCAGGGTAACCGTAGGAATTGGCCCATATGTTAATGGCGTACCTTGACAGAACTCTTGCCAGCTGAGACCCAGGAAAGGCCACAAAAGTCCCACAGACAAAGATAATCAAGCAGAGTATGTGCCATGAATCAATTCTTTTTGTTTGGATAGCACCTGCCTCCTTTAGGAGCTAAAGAATGTTGAAAGTCACCATTGTTTTTGGCCTGGGAAGGGCCTTCGGGACCTCTACCTCAATAGCTGTGGAACGCTCTGTCTTACAAGGTCAGATTGGAGTGGGCAATGCTGAGGCACTCTTGCAGGCACTGGCGGTCCACCCAAAGTACAATAATGACCTCGTTCCTGCAATTTGGGATGGAATCTATATCTTTGGGATCAATGGACTTAACGGCCTGCATTTCTGCTGACATAACGGGCTAATTGGAATTTTGGCCATGATGTCTCTATAGCTGTGCTGGGCTCTGATGTGTAATACCTAGAGAAAAAAACATGGGGCCAGTTCCCTACAGTTGCTGAAACGGGCAGCCTTAAAACAATGGCGTGTTTGTAAACTCACATTTTCATGGGTCTGTGGTGCTGTTGGCTCTCCGACTACCAGGTTGTTCACATTAAAGAAAAAAGCCAACAGAGGGAACACTGCATCTGCTGGCAGCTGCACTCCTCCAGTGTAAAAGTGCCTTGAGACTTGTCTAATGTTTGTGCTATCACATTGCAGAATTCTATATTCAGGCATAGGCTCAAAACTAGGTGGCAGAATGGTTGCTAGCAGATTAGTCATTCTCTGCCACCTTCCTATAAATAGGAACAATGTTGCTGGTGCAAGATGTACAAACACTTGCCAACTCTCTCTTTCTTTCTTTAGCTGGAATCTGTTTAACTGAAAAAAGCTCTACATGAACAGATCAAAACTTGAACAGTTTGTGGATTCATGAATCTTCTGTTGATAAAATCTTTTGAGTTTAACTGTAGTCAGATCAGACTCCAATTTCTTCGATCACGCAGAATACTATTCAAGTTTGTATCAAGAGTTTGCACACTCTTAACAGCTATTGCCTGATGCTGCGCGGTTATGTGCGGTTTGAATTGTAGATAGTTATTCAAAATATATAGCACATTTATGCAAGTTTCTGATAAGAGTTACAGAAATTACAAGACCCAATAATCATGGCCCAGAAATTAAACACCGAGTGTTCACGCGGGGGTAAGGCTTCCCCGCGATATCTCACTCCGCGCCTACCTTTTTCCTCCGGGCCCACACGAACTTTAGTTTCAAGGCTGCAGCTGTGCAGTGCTTGCGTGACCCAGAGACGCAATTAGTTCGTGCGAGCTCTGGGATCACGTGATTCAGTTAGAGCCAATGGCAGCACACCATCTTTCATTCATAGTTTTGACAGCAAGGGCCGTCAAAGCTATGAATACTATACCCCCCCCAAAAGAACAGCTAAACCTCAATTAAATTTAAAAAAAAGCCATCACATTAATAAAATAAGTATAGTTAAATAAATTAACCACTTTAAACAAAAAATTAAATTTTTGAAAAAATTTAAAATCTTTTTAAAAGTTATAAAAATAAACTTACCTTTCTTTAAAGTCTCTAAAAAAGATAAACCTGTTGAAAAAAATGTAAAATAATACTTAATTAACTACTTACCTTGTTAAAAGAGGGTCTTACGCCTCCTTTCTTTATGTGTAAAATCTTCCATGCTTACCTGCGCGTTCAAAGCACTAAGTGCACTGCGTGCGTGCAGCCTGTAGTGCGCACGCGGTTCACTTAGGAAACGCCCCCTTTTGAATTCACGAAGTGCCGGTTTCCCGCGCATGCGCAGTGCATGCTGGAAACCGGCAATTGGAGACAGAATACGCGAGAGTACACAGTGCGTACTCTCGCGTATTAGGTCTAATTTTCGGGCCCATGTATTTTGTGGGGGGGGGGGGGGGGTGGGGGAGAGGAGGGAAGAAGGAAGAAAGACAAACCTGTTGCAAAAAGTGTAGTGGAAACCATTCCCTGTTAATATGCACTCTTCCTTATTTACACCTGTACTATGGATCAGGAAACATTTAAACACAGGAACAGGAGTAGGCTATTCAGCCCCACGAGCTTATTCTGCTATTCAGTTAGATCATGGCTGATCTGTACCTCAGTTCCATTTATCTGCCTTTGGCCCATATCCCTTGATACCCTTACCCAACAAAAATCTGTCGATCTCAGTCTTGGAAAAATGTAATTTCCCCAATATCCACAGCTTTTTGGGGAGTAAGTTCCAGATTTTCATCACCCTTTGCGTGAAAAAGTGCTTCCTGATTTCACTCCTAATGGCCTAGCTCTAATTTTAAGATTATGCCCTCTTGTTCTGGATTCCCCCAACAGAAAAAATAGGATCTCTGTATCTACTCTATTGAGTTCTTAATTATTTTAAATACATCGAATAGATCACCTCTCAACCTTCTAAACTCAAGGGAATACAAAACCAAGTTTCTTCATAATTTAACCCTAAGAGACCTTGTATCATTCTAGATAATTTGCGTTGTACCCCTTCCAAGGCTAATATGTCTTCCTGAGGTTCGAAAAGTGTAAAAGAACTCTTGCTGGGAGGGTGATATACGGTTTTAATGTGTTTTATTTTCATTCCTTACCCAGCTCAATGCTTGAGTCACACAACTAGTGCATTGGAGCCCGACACTCCCACATCATTCCATTTATTCAAGTGTTATAACACTCTAAAATTAGTGACAGGAGAGTACACTAGTCAAAGTGGTAACAATATATGGAAGAGTCACTGGTGAGTGGAAAAAATAAAAGACCTTTTATATTTCACCTTTAACTTAAAGAATTTGAGGTTACAGGGATAATATTTTGTCCCTTCCCTGGACCATTTAATAATTCTGTTATGTTTCTGTGTAAAACAACTGCACAGGTTCCCCCCCACTGCCCCTCCCCACCCAAAAAAAATGGAAAATAGCAGGACACACACTTGTAAAAGAAGACAAAAAAAAGTGGAAAGGCTTCTCATAACTGCACCAGAAGTGCAATCAAATCCAGTGCTGCGCTGGAACAAGGCAGACAGTATAAAGACTGCTTCACGATGGGACAGTTGTGTCAAACAGGCAAATCTGGCAGCGGTGGAGATAATGGCATCAGGTGTGAAGAAACATGGGTCTGCTTTGGGGGAGATGTCATCAAACTGCAGCTGACAGAATAGTGAGGGATGACTATGATGGTTTGGAAAATATCTCTGTGTAACTACAAGTCCATTTTGAAACATTTTATATTTATTCAGTTTCAAACTGCTGTGCCTGAGCACAAAAAAGTCATTCTTTATGTGTCATTTGTGGTTTTTGTGTAAGATGAGAATGGTGAACTGTTTTCCCTTTCTTAAGCAGTATATAATTCTTTATAAACTGGTGCAAAATTACAAGCTATGCCTCTGATCAAATGTCACAAGTTAGCTGAAATGACAGCAGCCAATCTCTATATACTGTAGATGTCCCAGGCTAACTTAATGCAGGGTGACATTTCTCATTTATGCTTTTAGCTATCTCTGTGTAATGTGTTACTGAACTGTCAGCAAGACATTGTCTGCCTGAAAAGACTCAGAGATAATGATGTCAGAGTAAATGTCAGAATAAAGCTCCAAATTAAACAAAAGACACCATACACAGTATGGCACAATTGTGAATAAAATATTGAGTTACATTTTCATCTCTGAAAGTCCACGAGTAATCGACGTATCGTAAATGATCTTTCACACTTCATTTAACTTCCCACACTATGAACTGTGGGAAATTTAGAAACATTCATGAAAAGACAATTAGTACTGAGGGGAAAAACTACTACAAATGCTACTATAATGATGTAACAAACTCAACAGAGAATATCTCTGGTTAGGTGGAATTGCGTCAAGTATTTTTTTTTACAAAGAATTAAATTCCAGTTGGGCAACACCATTTTCTGGCTTTTAAGTTAATTATTTCCACCTATGAACAGGATGATTAGCCAAGCAGTTGTGGTAGGCCAGAGGACTTGAGACAATGCACTGTCAGTACTTCTCAGAGCAGTTATAAAATCAGCCTAAACTGAAAGGAAGGGTACCATAACAACGGAACACTGTCTGACTGACAATGTGTGCTCCGGCCATCTCCTAGATCAATCAGGAGCAGCATCACACCAGACTGTACTACCTCACCTCAATGGATTATTACATACAAAATAAAAGAGAAATGTAAATTGTAATTCTTTAAATAGGATTTTACATATAGTGAAGGACGCAATAACTTGCTAATGACACATCTGATCCTGTGATATCAGAAATAAAGCACGTTTCCCCAACAACCTCAGCTTCTGCTGCTGACAGCAGCTATGATACAAATAGTGTTCGATTTATTAGACCTGGATAATAAGCATTCACATTCATGCTCAGATGAGATCACACATACCACGATGGGGATAATGGCCCCAGAGAAATGTCCACACAAAGTAAAACCGGCAACGAAAACTATCCAGATACACCTGCTGAGCTGAGCTTCCACCCCATATCCGCTCCATCGCCAAGACCGCCTACTTTCATCTCCGTGCTATCCCCCGTTTCCGCCCCTGCCTCAGCCCATTGGCTACTGAAATCCTCATCCATGCCTTTGTTGCTTCTAGACTCTACTTTTCCAACATTCTCCTGGCCAGCCTCCCATCTTCTACCATCTGTAAACTTCAGCTCATCCAAAACTCTGATGCTTGTATCCTAACCCACACCAAGTCCTGTTCACCTATCACCCCTGTGCCCATTGACCTACATTGCCTCCTGGTCCAGCAATGCCTCGAATTTAAAATTCTCATCCTTGTGTTCAAATGCCTCCATGGCCTCGCTATTCCCCATCTCTGTAACCTCCTACAACCTTCAGATCTCTGCGCTCCTCCAATTCTGGCCTCTTGTACATCTGCGATTTCCATCGCCCCATTATTGGTGGCCGTGCTTTAGCTGCCTAGGCTCCAAGTTCTGGAATTACCTCCCTAAACCTCTCCTTTAAGATGCTTCTTAAAAGCTACTTCTTTGACCAAGCTTTTGGTCACCTGTCCTAATATCTCTATGTGGCGTGGTGTTAAACTTTGTTTGATAATCGCTCCTATGAAGGACATTTTACTACAATAAAGGTAACAAGATTAATGCAAGTTGTGTGTGAGAACAGGTTACATGATATAGTACAGTCCTAGGTATTAAAAAGCATCTTCAGATGGTGTGGTATTGTGCAGTCAGCACAAAATCAGCCTCACAAATACCAAAATAGGAAAGGATGGCATGACGCGAGGTTCCCGGAACAAATCCAATTGCCCCAAGGCCATCTCATTGGACAAGAAACTGGCAAAAAAAACATAGAAATTGACCAGATCAATGGTAACCAAAGATTTAACATAAAAAGGAAAAGTGGACAGTGGGTCAAAATAGCCTTGAGAGAGAACAAAACACTATCAGAAAGCCCAAGACATGAAGGCAGCATTGTTTGGGCAATATAGTGATATCGAGGTACTCATTTGGGCATTACTAATGACATAGGCCCGGAATTTGCGGTCAGCAGCGAAGCGACGGCAATTGCTGCTGACCTCGCGATCTCTATGACCAGAACTTTAGCTTTCTCAACCTTAATTTGATTGTAGCGCTGTCAAAAGGGGATCTCCAGCATACAGCAGCAGTGATGTCATCAAGCAGTCTAAGCAGCCAATCACATTGAAGAATTCTCACAGACAGCAAACCAGGAAATAAAAAGCAGCTTTTATCATTCACTTAAAAAAAATATTAGAGTGTGAAATAAAGATTGGGACATATACATGGGGTTAAGGTAGATGAAAATAACATAAACTTAAAAAAAATATGTTTTTAATTATTTTAAAAATCTAGTAATTTTTATCATAATGGAGGAATTTGACATTCCACAAATATAAAATTAGATTTTCAGGGCCAGAACGGTCGTTAAAATCCCAGTTACACCTCTTTCAACAAGGCTTAACTATTTATGGGGTGTTTAACAGCAATATTAGAGCGGAAAAGGGGAAGTTTTCGTCAGTTCAAGTGATTCACTGATTGCCAGCTCTGGGGAGTTCCACAGCACAGCCTGCAGCGGAGCAGGGAATGACTAACCGCAACTTCAGGATTTCCACGTTTATCTGCGCATGCGCTAAATCCTGAAGTTACGGTCAGTTTCAGAGGGGTAATGACTGCGAACGCTGACCGTTTCGCCGTCATTACCACTGCAAAATCCGGGCCATTCTCTTTATAATATAAGTAGTTTGTGAGAACTATATTCAAGATTAATGACTTGGACTACTCACAGGGCAGCTGTACAAATTGAAACAACAGCATGGCATTGTGTTGAAGGCTAAATACAGAGAGATAGCCAGGGTAAATGTCACTGCAGAGGCAGACAGAGGAAGCAATTTAGTAGATATTCTAACTGACTGTGGGTTCAGAGAGATAAGATGGGTGACACTGGCCTCTTTCCCTTCAGAGGCAATTAAAGTCCTGACTGCACCGTAAAAATATGTAAGGAGGTAATTAGCTTTACTACAAGTCAGTAGATCACATTCAAGCTTACAGTAATAGGAAAGGCTGGAAAGCTAAAACAGTCTGAAAGAAGGTCTGATGGTCAACCTTTAGTTCAGAAAGATTTAAACAAGAAAGCATAGGCAAGGCTTATTATTTCCTCAGGTGTCTGAAAGATTTCAACACAGACATGCCAACAGGAAAATAATCGTGTAGATGTTACAGTGAAGCGCCATTTGCGTCTCTTGATAAAATGTTTAATGGGGTTCGATTCAGTATTTTTTTTTTAAGTATAAATTGATGATGGCATGCATGCAGCCAGACTGACAATAATTGGTGTTTCTTTAGTTTAACAAGCCCTGAGCACCTATATTTGCACCTGTGAGTCAAGGGGTCAGAATAATGAGGTGCAATTTATTTCTAATATCAGCACAGAGGGAGAATGGCCTTTAATTAGGTTCATTGTTGGACTTCTAAAAATAAACCATGCTAATCTTTATTAATGTGACTCAAAAGGTTGTTTAAGAGTCCTGGAAAGAATGGCCTCACCAGTAAAGCTTTTAATTTGATGACATTTCATAGAATTATAGAAATTTACGGCACAGAAGGAGGCCATTCGGCCCATCATGTCTGTGCCAGCCGAAAAAGAGCTCTCCAGCCTAATCCCACTTTCCAGCTCTTGGTCCGTAGCCCTGTAGGTTCCAGCTGTGGCTCACTGGGTAGCACTCTCGCCTCCGAGTCAGAAGGTTGTGTCCCACTCCAGAGACTTGAGCACAAAAATCTAGGCTGACACTCCAGTGCAGTTCTGAGGGAGTGCTGCACTGTCTGAGGTGCCTTCTTTCGGATGAGACGTTAAACCGAGGCCCCGTCTGCCCTCTCAGGTGGACGTAAAAGATCCCACGGCCACTATTCAAAGAAGAGCAGGGGAGTTCTCCCTGGTGTTCTCCTGGCCAATGTTTATCCCTCAATCAACATCACTAAAACAGATTATCTGGTAATTTTCACATTGCTGTTTGTGGGAGCTTGCTGTGCGCAAATTGGCTGCCGTGTTTCCTACATTACATCAAAAGTACTTCATTGGTTGTAAAGTGCTTTGGGACGTCCGGTGGTCGTGAAAGGCGCTACATAAATGCAAGTCTTTTTTTCAAGTGCATATCCAAGTACTTTTTAAATGTGAGGAGGGTTTCTGCCTCTATCACCCTGTCAGGCAGTGAGTTCCAGACCCCCACCACCCTCTGGGTGAAAAAAGTTCTCCTCAACTCCGCTCTAATCCTTCTACCAATTACTTTAAATCTATGCCCATTTCTGCAATACTCCAATCTATTAATGAGCTTGGACTTGTCACTGGCCTCACCTCTGGTGCTATGTAGTCTGGGGTCCCACAAAAGGTTCGGGTTGTCACATTGTTGAATATGCTCTCTTTGCACATGCCGAAATCTGCAATTTTGATGTGTCCCTCGGCATCCAGCATCACATTATCCAGCTTTAAGTCTCTGCAAATGATTTAAATGTGGATTAAGTAAGCTAACAATCAGTGTGAATATCCTAATTTTTTGAAAGTAGGTTATCCTACACCTAACTGAGGATAAGCCCACTGTTCATTGGGAAACGAGGAGCAGGAATTGCTGAGACCGTTTGCCCCCAGTAATTTTATACTCTGAAATCATACAACGGTTACAACAATTTTCTCCAACTCCCACATTACATAGAATCATACGCACAGAAGGAGGCCATTAGGCCATTGTGCCTGTGCCAGCTACAAACTAGTGACCCATCCTTGACAGAGGCAGGCTGCGATACAAGTCATGGTTACAAAATGAAAGAAAAAAAGTCAAAATGTAATAATATCCAAACATTTCAAATCAAAATTAAAAATAGTGGCAAAGGAGAGTGGGAGCAATATATGAGGATAAACTTCAGTCAAAGATGGAAGAAGACCATACCCTCTTGTTTGTTTATTTATCTTCCACGTATTTTAAGATTATGCCAGTCATGCAGAAAATGTGATGGACCACCTATAATCTCATGCTAAGGACTGGTGAGGTGAAAACAGTGCTTAATGGAGGTGAAGATTACTCTCACAGAATTAGTACATATGTTGTCTGCAACGATTTGATTTGCACTGAGAGCTGACCCTAGTTGCAGGCGGATTAGTAAAAAAGAATCACCCAGGACATGTTGAGGTAGATTGGTACTGATTATTTTACAGGACTAGTAATCCAGAGGCCTGGACTAATAATCCGGAGAGTGTTCAAATCCCACCATGGGCAGTTTGAGAATTTGAATGCAGTTTAAAAAATCTGGAAATAAAAAACTGGTCTCAGTAAAAGTGACCGTGAAGCTGTCGGATTGTCGGAAAGTTAACTGGTTCACTAATGCCCTTTAGGGAGGGAAACCTATCGGCTCATCCGGTCTGGCCTATATGTGGCTCCTGTCCCACACCAACTTGGTTAACTCTTAACTGCCCTCTGAAGTGGCCAAGCAAGCCACTCAATTGTATCAAACTGGCAAATAGGGATGGGCAATAAATGGCCATCCCTTCGAAATCAGAAGAACTCGAATATAAGTCAGTAAGATCCCCAAGATCTCTAAATATGTCAGCTGCATCAAGCTGAATTCAAGTGAGTGTGCAGAGATGGTGAATGGTACTGATGATCATTCTGAAACCAATCCTTGCCAGTGTAGTTGTGGGGCACATGATATTAACAGCTGCTGATGCAAATATATCCCTAGACTCAATAGGAAGACATCCTTGTTTGAGGATACCTGATTTAATTCAAACACTTTGTGATCAAGCAGTTTCAGCTTTTACCAGTGTTTCAGATGAAAGCACCCTTTGGATGCAGGGTATGGAAAACCTGTTGACAACCTTCAACTGTGCTGTCCTTTATCAGCAGAACATTTAAGAGCAGAACATTATTATTTGTTAGATTTTCTTTCTCGTTTTCCTTCCTTAGACCCTTCTGTATCAGTCACCAGACCCCAGCTAAGACCATTAGCAGGCAATCTGCTCAGGCTTCAGTCGCTCTGATAGGAGCCACCATGCTATCAGATGATCAGGAAACCGTAGGACATTACTGTGAGCCTGCTGTTTTGCACACAAAGTTCCTGATCTCAGGAGGTAGGGCGTGTGGGGATAAATTCTGAGCAAAGGATGGGTAGTTCCCCTTAGGAAGAAGTGCAGCAACTATGCCACCTGTTTTCATTTACATTTCCATATCTGGGGTTTCTTTATTGACATTCTCTCACGAAGCAGTTGGCCCACTGATGGCTATAAATAGACATTGATGTTATTGAGTAAGTACCTGTAGTAAGTTGTATTATTTTAAACCTTACTTCTTTGCAACTGTACACATTGGAACAGTGAGCAGGTATATCATCATTATCTCTGATCCAACATTGGCTCTCTTACCTGTAAATGATCCCCTTCTTATGCAAGAAGAACAGCCCAACAGCGATCTCTGCTGCATAGAACCTACAATTACAGAAAGCAAACATCTAGAGAAATCTTTAATGAACAAACAGCCTTGAAATGGTCTCCAGATATTCCGAATTTTAAATTTCAAATCTCTCAACTGAAATGGCTACACATTCATTTGTTACAGAATATTCCTTTTTAAGTTGCAGGAACTCTTTTATAATTCTGCAAGTACTGTATGCTTTTAAACTGCCTTCATAAACTACTGAAAGGGAAAAGATGGCCCAGTGACACAATGGCCCCGATTTTTACTCCGAGACGAGAACGGAGCGGCCGCGGGCGGTAGCGGGTGAGGGGGGTAGTGGGCGAGGGCGGTAGCGGGCAAGGGGGGGTAGTGGGTGATGTGAAGGTCTGGCTGATTTTAATGGGAGGTACTTTTTCCCCCCTCTTTATGTCTCTGCACAGCAATACTTATTTCCTGGCTGAGAGACAGGACAAGTACACTGCTTTCTGACCCCCATTAAGAGCAGCATAAAAGCAACCCAGGGTCACTCACGTATGTGAAGAAACTCAACTCACATCCCATCACTCCACTGTGAAGCATGTGGCCACAAAGAGACTATATTTGGCAGACAGGAGTGAATATAGAATATTGAACTGGAATTTAATTAGATTCATGGAAGTCACAGGGATCAATACTTACACTGCCTGGGGCTCCTTGAACTTCCCAACTTGCTGAATGTGGTACATTAGGTCACCACCGTTCACATATTCCATGACGAAATAAAGGCGATCCTAGAACAGAAGTGGAAGCTACATGAGCAGAAGAAAAATCCTCTAATCTGCTGTATTGAAATCACAATATTTGGGAGCATTTTTATAATTACATTTCCACTTAAAATATTCACAACTTTGAACTGTAGAGAGCTCAAGAGAAATTAGCCAGGGCCAGATAATACACTGCGTCTGCAACAGAAAGTTGTTGGTAATCAGCATGACCACCTGGAAGGAAAGCAGGGGAACAGCAACCCCCTCAGGTACAAGAGGGGGATAGCTAGAGTGAACTGATGCAGGCATATTGGGCACGAGTTCGGCTTTGGGGCGGCGAGGCGAGTGTCAAGCTTGCATAGCCGCAGTGGAGTGAGGTTGTGGTTATTTTAACTCCTGGGTCTCATTGCCATCTCCCAGGTGAGTTTCCTGCCCGATCCTGGCAGAAATCATTACCTGGCCAGTGGGCGGGAACGGGATTTTGGGTGGCAGGGAGCCTTCGCTGGGGACGCACCGGAATGGTTCTCGGCACTAAGATAAGTTGGTCGTGGTGGGTCTGGAGGCAATTGCACTCTGGGTGGGGGTGGGGAGGGGGGAGTGGGGGAGGGGAAGCTAGGCGCAGGGGAGGCCCAAGGTTTCTTTGCGAGGCCTGGAGAAGCACTCTTGCTTCCTAGGCCCCACGAGAAAACCCAAAAACGTACCTACCTGGTCGTCTTCTGGGCCTGCTCCTGCTTGCGGCCAGATTTCTTCGGCGGCTCTTGAAGTGAGCGCTACTCATGCGACTACATGGTAAAGTTGCTTTGCAGGCCTGTTTGCATCACAGGATCCTGATCGTTGCATTTTAATGAGGCCTTTGCCTACGTGGAGAGAGTGCCTCCGATACTGTCCAAAACGCGCCTGTTCAAAATGGCATGGTGCGCAAGTGCGACATGACTAAAGCGAATACCACGTGGCCCCGATTTTAACCCCTTGCACGCTCCAGTTCTCATCAGGTGCAGGGCATTAAAATCGGCGCTAGTGTGTTCAGCACTATTAAAATGAAACAAAATGAAGCCTTTAGGTTTTGTAACACACCTATGTATATGGTATCAGCCACCAGTTGGATTACACAATATTAAGCCTCCAGCCTTGACAATGTTATTCTTGCCAATGTAATCAGAGATCAACTTTAGCACTGAATGTTAAATATGCGCAGTATACACATGGGAGTGAAAAAAAAACAACTACGTTTTAAGATTGCAACTTACTAGTTTCAGCCCCGGCAGCACCCAGAATACTGCCATGAAGCACTAATCAGAGAATACTTCACTACCAATTACCAGAAAATAATGGCATGGCATGCCACCGAGTTTCAACCGATCATGCGATCGAGCAGATGGTGCTTTTTATTGGTTGCTCTGTGAAAGAGGAAACCCTCTTAAACCTTCCTGCTCTGAAAGCATTTCCTGAACACTGCTCAGTGGTGCAGCCAAGGAGATATAAAGTAGTCACATTTGATTTTTGGAGGCAAGAGTATGGTTGCTTTTTGGCAGCTGACATACGATGACGGTGCAGCTAGTGCATTTTTTAGTTCCAGTAACTGTGAAACTATGAGGGAAGATTTTCCTCTGCATTGTGCTTGGGGAATCAGTGCTCTCCAGGTGTAGGGTAGGAGGGGTCTTGCTGCTTTATTTTTCCTTTGTTCGATGCCTGTGGAAAGGTGGTGCAAGGGTCTGTCTCCAGACCGCTGCAGACTAGAGGCTCTGTCCCCAGACCGCTAGAGGGTCAGCAGGGGTGCTGAGGGCAGGCCGAAGACAGTAAAACAAGTTTCAAAGTTATATTTAATTATTCCTTTCCCCCCAGCACAAATAGAAGCACTCGGAGCTCTGCAGCAACAACCTGAAGTCCCTGATTATGAGTTAGTATAGTGTTAATACGAGTTAGAATAGTGTTACGGCAGTCCTTTCGAAGGGAACTTGACAAGTTCCTGAGAGAAGAGGACATTTCCAATTTTAGGGGGTAAGTAGCTACTTAGCTGGATTATGAAGAGTTAAGGGCAACTGGTGTCTCTTGGAACTTGCTTAATTGCCGTAGAGTCAGAAAGAAATTTCCCAGATTTTTCTGAATTGGCTACAGCATTTTTATTTCTTTTTTTTGATGGGCCCGAGTACTTTTTATCGTCCTTTTTGTATGTAAGCACTTTATAGATGCTGAAGGACTAGTTGTGTATTTCCAGTCATTTCTCTTTTTCTTCTAGCTTAACCTCTGGAGACTTGGTTCAAGCCCCACTTGAGCACATAATCTAGAATGACTCTCCTAGTGCACTACTGAGGGATTGCTGCATGGTTGAAGGTGCTGTTCTTTGGATGTGACATTAAACCGAGGCCCCACCTGCCTTTTTAGCTGAACGTAAAAGATCCCATGGCACTATTCAAAGACGAGCAGTGAGTTCTCCCCAGTGTTTGTCTCTCAATCAACACCTCCAAAAATAAACTGGGCTATATCTTGCTGGAGCGGGGCAGTTTAGTTTAGACTTTTTTCTGCACCCTTTAGCTTGAAAAAGTTTTGTGTAGTAACTTGCTGGAAATGCAAGCTGATAACGGCACGTCGAGGGCAAAGGGACCTCTGTGAACGGTGGGACCAACAGTGTCTCTCCTTAACCAATGAGATTCAAGGATTGAGAAAGAACCAGAGGAATGACAGAGAAGGAGGGTGAATGAGAGTCAAATAAGGTGAGAAAGAGAAATAAAGAGGGAAGAATGGATTATGAGAGAGAGATAAAAAGAGACAGAAAGGAAAAGTAAGAAAAAAAATGTAACATTTTTTAATGTGACATTTAAAAAATTTCTAACAACAATTGACTACCTGCAGGAATGACATTGAACAGTTTAAATTGTTCCCTTTTTGGGTCAGAGAGGTTGATTGGCATTTCATTAACAATAATCCCATTGTTAAAAAGATACTTACGCTGTTATGTTCCAGCCCTAACTTTCTGCGGCGAGTTTACTGGGCAATTAATATGCAAATCCAGCAAATTCTTAAAAATAACATGGAGGTTGAGGGTGAGATGCCACTTGTACGAAGGAAATGGCGGCACGGCGTAAATCGACCAGCAAATTCTGAGATTCGCAACTCATGGTGCATCTCTTAATCCTCTGAACTTGCTGGCCGATTTGAAACAAGATTTTTCCAACAAGATCCGACCCAACATCTTATAATTTATCTCATTACTTTCTGCGGGCAGAGCTGGGTTAAGACTGTGGGCGCAGCCGCTCCCACGATCCATTAAAACACAAACGTGTAGTAAAATACATGAAGAAATAGGCTCATAGATGTTTACACACTGCATTAATACTACGATATACTCCACTGAAATGACCCTGATCCAGTGGCTCTGTCCAGTTTTTCTGTGTTATGGTGAGTTTTACCAGGGACCCCGTAGTTGACTGGGACCACAGGGCAAAGGCCCAGTAGGCTTGTGTGTTAATCCGCACCCCCGCGCCCCCCCCCCACTCCACCCAACCATCTGTGGGAGCTTGCTGTGCACAAATTGGCTGGTGCATTTACCTACAAAACAACAGCGACTACACTTCAAAAGTAATTCAATGGCAGTGAAGCTCTTTGGGACATCCTGCGGATGTGAAAGGCCCTATATAAATGCAAGTTCTTTCTTTCTTTGTGCTCTATTGTTCTGGCAATATATCCCAACATTCTATTTGCTTTTTCCGTCACATTGTCCAGAAGCGTGAAGTTACCAATGGAGCAACCTGCTAGAATTAGAATTATTTTCATGCCATGGTGCATTTTACTACACTATGCGTTAGTGCTGATGTTAAGACAAAGCCCAAAATTAAGATGCAGCCCACTGCGTGTTAAGAACACCAGTCTAACACTGCCACACCGGAAGCAGGGCAGAGCTTAATTATTACTGACAGGAGTAATCGCCTTTACTGTAAGCCAAGCAGATTGCTTCAAAGTTAATATGCTGGAGTTGCCATCGAGATGGATCAGCTCACACAGGTGTGCCAAAGTGGATCATCACAAGAATTGTAATAAATGACCTAAAACGATTCACTGACTGACTGCTTGTTGAATTTATCCAGTACCAGAGCCATACAACAACAACTTACATTTATATAGCGCATTTAATGTCCCAAGGCACTTCACAAAATTTGACATTGAGCTGCATAAGGAGATATTAGGAGAGTTGACCAAAAGCTTGGTTTTAAGGAACATCTTAAAGGAGGAGAGAGAGGCGGAGAGGTTTAGGGAGGGAATTCTAGAGCTTAGGGCCTAGGCAGCTGAAGGCACGGCGCCAGTGGTGGGGCGAAGGAAATTGGGCATATGCAAGAGGCCAGAATTGGAGAACAGGAAACTCTGAGGTCTGTGCTTAGCTAGCTAATCTCCACTAGGGCAGCAGAGGAAGAGCTGCAAGCGGCCTCAGTGCTTATGGATAAGGCGGGGGGGGTGAATAAAACCCAGTTGATAACAGGTAACACATAAGCAAAATACTGCGGAGGCAACACAAAAGCAAAATACTGCGGATGCTCGAAATCTGAAATAAAAACAGAAAATGCTGGAAATACTCAGTAGGTCAGACTGTGGAGAGAGAAACAGAGTTAATGTTTCAGGTCGATGATCTTTCGTCAGAACTGGGAAAAAGTCAGAGATGTAACAAGTTTTAAGCAAGTACAGAGGCAGTGAAAGGGGGAGGGAAGGTCTGTGATAGGGTGGAAGGCAGGAGAGATTAAAAGACAAAAGGGATGATGGTGCAAGGCGAAAGGAGATGGTAATGGGACAACTAAAGAAACAAAAGTTGAGTCTAGAGGAGGTGTAAATGGGAATAGCAGAATCATCACCAACAGCTGCTGTCCGAAAAAATGGGGCCAGAGGTTACGATCTGAAATTGTTGAACTCAGAATTGTTGAGTCCAGAAGCCTGTGAAGTGCCTAATCGAAAGATGAGGTGCTGTTCCTCGAGCTTATGTTGAGCTTCGTTGGAACAGTTTAAGAGGCCGAGGACGGAGAGGTCAGAGTGGGAGTGGGGCAGACAGTTAAAATGACAGGTGACCAGAAGCTCTGGGTCATGTTTGCGGACCGAATGGAGGTGTTCCGCAATGCGGTCACTCAATCTGCGTTTGGTCTCCCAAATGTAGAGGAGACCGCATCGTGAGCAGCGAATACAGTATACTAAATTGCAAGAAGTACAAGTAAATCGCTGTTTCACCTGGAAGGAGTGATAAAGGTTAGTCAATCTTTTTGGTTTCTTTTTCCTTCAAATTCCTTCCATTTTTAATGTTTTGCTGCCCCTTAAGTCTATGCATTCTCCTTTAACGCAAAGGACTTTCAAACAAGGCACGAACCTATCCAATACTTTCAAACCAATACCAAGGCTTTTCAGCACTCAGCGAACAGCAGACGAGTTAAACAATAGGAGCCGTGCATGTGCAGAAGTACTTATTCACCCTGTCAGTATCCACACCGCACAAAACCATGGTGTTGATTGGCAATTTGCAACCTGCTGGTAGAAGCATTCAGCCTACGTCTTCAAGACTGCTTCTGACCCGAGCTGTTTAATGGGTTACATTCGAGCTTACCTACATGTCCCTATGTGTCCGCCAGTGGCTCAGTTGGTAGCACCCTCACCTCTGACTCAGAAGGTTGTGGGTTCAAGTCCCACTCCAGAGACTTGAGGACAAAAATCCAGGCTGACACTCCAGTGCAGTGCTGAGGGAGTGCTGCACTGTCGGAGGTGCCGTCTTTCAGATGAGACGTTAAACCGAGGCCCCGTCTGCTCTCTCAGGTGGACGTAAAAGATTCTATGGCATTATTCCGAAGAAGAGCAGGGGAGTTATCCCCGATGTCCTGGCCAATATTTATCCCTCAATCAACATTACTAAAACAGATTATCTGGTCATTATCACATTGCTGTTGGCTGCCGCGTTTCCTACATTGCAACAGTGACTACACTTCAAAAAGTACTTCATTGGCTGTAAAGCGCTTTGAGACGTCCGGTGGTTGTGAAAGGCGCTATATAAATGCAAGGCTTTTACAGGGAGTTAGCTCTACACGTGCTGAGAAGAGGAACTGAAGACTGTTAAACATTCTTTGGAATTTTTTTTATCCCCAGTAAGGCTAAGTAAACTACGACCATAGAACTTTAAGTTGCTTTTCTGTCTCTTTTTTTTCCCCCCATGGAGGGGAATTATGTGAAGAAGATTAGTGCCGAGAAGCAAGACTCTTCCAACTAGAAAGGCAAAACGTCAGTACAAAAAAAGAACACCAGATGGGATTAGTGGAGATTTTGGAAAGTTGAGGAACAAGCTTACTGAAGTGAGGTGGAAGGAGAAACAGGACTGTCCAGCAACAGTGGGATGTTTTAAAAAAAGAGATTGCCAAGGTACAGAATATATATATTCTACTAAAAAGGAAATTACTAGTAGTTTCAGGATGTCACGGACAAATAGTTAGAAAGCAATTAAAATTGAAGAAGAGGGTCTATTCGGACTGTAAGAATAATAATGAGAATATGAGAAAATAAGAAAAGAGGCTAAGTGCGAGATGAGGAAAGCCAAGAGGGAGTAGGAGGAAAATACATCAAATGGATCAGTTAAGTATTTTGCAAGTATATCAGTAAAAAGAGTATGTTTAAAAGTCAGATGGGATCATTGGGATGAGAGCATTGTCAATTTGTAGATGATGATCAAACAATGACAGAGTTATTTAATAATTACTTCTCTTCGGTCTTTACTAAGAGATGGATATTGGAGAAGAGGTGAATCCTCAAGTGATTGAGAGTGAGATGAGTGATATTATGATGAATAAAAGGGACATTTTTTTGATGTATGTTAGGCTAAAGGAAGACAAAGCGCCCGGGCACAATAGGATATATCCTAGCATCAGGAGGGAAATGAGTGACGAAACTGCTGAGGCCCTCAAAATTATATTTCAGGGGTTCATTGAGTGTGGATGTGTGCTCAAGGACTGGAAAGTGGCCAATGTAATATCCATTTTTAAAAAGGGGAGACAGAGCTAATCTGGGTAATTACAGGTTAGTTAGCCTAACAACTGCGGTAGGGAACATTTTAGCATCTTTAATTAAGGATGACATTGCAGGTTGAGCGTCCTGAATCCGGCAGCCTCAGGACCGAGGCCGAGCCGGTTTTCGTGTTTTTCCGGACTTCGGAACGTGTTTCTGATGTCCGAAGTCCGGAAATATCGCAACCTGGGCTCGGGCGTTTCCGGACTTCGGACATCAGAAACATGTTCCGAGTCCGGAAATGCCTGGGCCCAGGTTGCGGTTTGACAGGGTGTCCGGATTCCGGAACATTTTACGGATTCCGGACGACCCTGCCACCAATCGTCCCGGATTCCGGAACATTCAGGAACTCTGGATTTTGGACGCTCAACCTGTACTACATATTTAGATAAAGAGAAAATAGAAGCAGATAACATAGATTTCAAAAGGGAACATAGAATTCTTTGAGGAGGTAACAGACACGGTAGATGGGGGAACTGCAGTGGATGTAGTGTACAGGGACTTTAGGGAAGGTTTTGACAAAGTACCAATAGGGAGATTAAGTGGTATGGAATTAGGAGAGGGTAGTAAACTGGGCTGAAAATTGGTTAAAAGGGAGAAAACAGAGAGTAGAAGTTAAGGGCAGGTTTTCAGAGTTCTTGGCAGTGGGTAGTGGTGTCCCACAGGGTTCAGTTCTGAGGCTTCTGTTCACTGTGTTTATCAATGATTTGGATATAGGCCTAGAGACATTAGATAATAAAATAGGAGGTACAGATAATTCTTTAGAAGACCAAAGATAGCTGCAAAGGGATAGTTATTCATAAGATGGAGGAATGGGCTAAACAAATGGCAAACTGAAATGTCAGTAAATATGAGGGGTTACATTTTGGTAAAAAAAACCAGCAGTAATTATACTCTGAATGGAAGTAAAACAAAACTAATGGAATTCTACGTTTTACTTCAAGCAGTACAGAATATAAAAGCCAAGAGATAATGATGAGCCCACATAAAACCTCAGAGTACTGTGTGCAGTATTGGGCTCCACACTATAGGAAGGACATTGAGGCTCTGGAGAGGATACAACCCAGATTCACTAGGGTGCTGCCTGGTTATGAGGAACTACAAATACGAACTGAAAAACTGGGCTCTCTCATTAGAACAATGCAGATTAAGGTGGAATATGATAGAAGTGTTTAAAATTATGGAAGGATGGGACAGGGTAGATAGAAACAGACTGTTTCCAGTAGGTGAGGGGTACTGACCTAGGTCCAGGTAAGATGGCACATAGATACAAGGTTAAATAGCAACAATTTGCATTGACCTAGCACCTTTAACACTGAAAAATGTAGCATAACCAGGCAAAAATCAACACCAAGCCCAAGAAGGAGCTATTAGGAAGGTTGACTAGTAGGTGGATTTTAAGGAAGGCCTTAAAAGGAGAGTGCGGCGGAGAGGTTTAGGGAGGGAATTAATACAGAGAACATGAGGAACTTCTTTACACAGAGTTGTGTAGTTGTGGAATTCACACCAAGGTGAGTGGCTAAAGCAGAAACTAACAGAACATTCAAGATTAGATTGTAGGTGAATGAAGGAAAAGAGGATAAAGCTTTATGGGAACAAGGCAGGTAAATGTGATTAGAAATATTTGGGCCGAATGACCTGTTTCTGTGTTGTAACTTCTATGTATTTTTATGATTGTGATTCTCAAGTGAAAAAACAAAACAGTAAAAGCTATGGAACAGACACTTTAAATTCCCCAGCATGCTACGCAGGATGGGGATGAAGAGATAAAAATCAAGAGCAGCCCAGGATGTAAAATTGTGGGGTGTAGTGGAAAAAGCTAATATTCCCACTCCTTTTAAATCATGTAACAGGTTAATGAATTGACCAGCCCTCTATTCATGGTACCAAGTAAACACTCCATTCTGTGCTTATTTCTTGTACTATGTTTTGAACATTTCCTTTGCCGACACAGTGCCCCAGGCATGCACTCTACCAGATTCGGTTTAAGTAGGTGTTTAATATCAACCAACCAGTGATGGATCCTCATTCGTTAATTTTTTTTAAATGATGTTACTCGCTAAGCTCTTCTGATATTGGCAATTCTCCACTTTTTGCATTTGTTGAGGAAAGGTTCTACTATTGTTTAATATATTCCTTTAAGACTGCAGCCTGGTTTCCTGGGCTGTTCTGTAACTACACGTTCTGTAACTACACGTTCTGTAACTACACGTTCTGTAACTACACGTGAAATAGCATATTTACAGCCCAATAAACCTAATCGGAAACAGCCAGATGAAGTGCTGCATTTAAGGGATTTGGAGATCGAGTGCCAGAGATACATCAGCAAGTCAATGAACTCATCTTATCGAAGCCTTTGAGGTTCAGATAAGATGACACATGCAACTGTTTTGTCGTGACACAATTTTCATTTCAAAGTAGGGATTTACCGCAAGGAATCTGCTGCATTAAACTCGATCTTTTGTACTGGAAGGGAGGGGGTGGAAATATGGTAAAAATATCACAGGCCGTATGATTTAACAATAAAAGGGTACCTGTTATCCAGACACACGTGGAGACAATGAGCACAGCAATAAGTAAGGTGTCTGAAATTGACAGGGGTGAGCAGGGACAAAGGGGGTTTTCTGGATCATGTTCAGGTTTCCATTCTACAGATCACCTTTCATCAATATCTGTCACTCATCTGCTAGTCTGAAAGGGTTCAAACTCAAACTCTATGAATCAATATTGGGCAACTGCACCAACCAGTGAATAGCTGAGCTGTACAACAGGAAGATCCCAGGTTTGATCCCTGGTCCATATTGAGTTAGATGCAGGATGACAATTTGGGTTCTATAATTGACCTTTTAATGTCCTTTGACTCGGAGTGGGGATGGGATAGGACGGGGGTGGGGGGGGGGGGGTTGGCGGGGCGCAGGGAAGAGGGGACAAGGGGAAGTGTGTTGGGGTGGAGGCATGGGCGAGTGGGGCAGGCACAAGGGAAGGTAGAGCAGGAACACATGGCGGAATCAAAAGAAAGGGGAGCAACAAGTCTAGAGGAGCTGGGTTGGCTACCAGGAGGGAATGCCCAGAGGAATCGAGCTGAGCAGGCTCAGAGGTGGCGGTAATATACTGGGAGCAGAGGCCCAGAAGAAGTGGATCAAAGCCAGTGGCCACCTTGGGAGCCACTGGATGTAGGCTGACCACTAAGAGAGAGGACATGGATAGGGAAGAATGGCGGTAGTGGCAGGTGCCATTTTCCTCCAGTGCAGAAGAGCGAGTGATGGCCATGATTCTGGCCAGGGAAGCTGCTTCTTCGATGCGAGAGAGCAGCTACTGCGCTAAGTGCTGAGACAAACACTTATCTCCATTCCGATTAAAGAGAATGTCAGAATGGAGGTGAAATAATCTTACCATTATGGCCCAGTCTGTGCTCACAAACTTCAAACCATACAATAAGTGAAACAGATTAAAGTTAAGTTTCCTTTTGTATTTCCTGACTTCACCCAATGCTGCATCTTCCGCTTTTGCTCTTGCACAGTTCTTTATTCCCCTCATAGCTTTTTATTCTAGCCCTGACAGAATAAAAGAAGATGAAAGCAAATATTCCCTAGCTTGCAAAGCACTTATACCTGAATGTCCCACAAGTTATTTATCTGTGATCGGTATTAGCTGTCAAAAAGAAATACAAAAGCATACAGTCTTCAATGTGTAGTATACACTAATAACAGTATGCTGTATCATTTAACAAGGCAGCCCATGCTGTGCCTGCCATTTTACTCTACAAATATCAACGGTTCTCTATATTATCAAAGACCACTTGCTTCGCATAAGTTTCTGAAGCTTTGCAAAAAGCTTATACTTCTATTACTGAATACGAATAGTAAGAGCTATCAGTCCCCCCACAGAGCACGAGATTGAGTGTGAATTAGGGCTCCTTTAAAGTTTTATTATGTTACTTCCAATCTCCCAGATTGGCATCAAAATACTTTATAAAATATAACATTCACGGTTTCTTATCATACTTTTCTTCAAAGCACGCAAGTTGGGATTCAAGGATACCAGAAATAGCTTCACAATCCCATCCATTCCACATAGCTTTTCTTGCTGACAATCGAACACATATCAACAGGCGTCTACAAACAAAATGAAATTTTATTCGCCTCAGGTGCTCAATCCTCCCTATGGCTCACAGTCCCCTACAGCTGTGCAGCAAGATAACAACTTGCCTGCATCATTGTTCAAGTGCATTCAGCAACCCTGCTTTCTCTGTTCTTACTGAAACCTGGCGTTCCGTGTCAGGCAGGTTTCTCTAGGTCTGCAAACTTTACTTTTAGGCAAATGAAATGATTTGTACTTTGTATAACTAGCCTTCCATCCTAGTTATTTCTTTGTCACATTAAAAAGCCTTCTGCCTCTGCTGGGATTTCACCGTAACAAGTTTGGAAAGTATTGCACTGACTGGGGCCATGGCTGTCTGTGTTAGACTGTATTATACAGAGTTGTATGAATTCTTGTATATCTCACCATCTAAAATAATCTTTTTTGATGAGACCTTACACGAAAGAAGAAACTCAACATAAAATCCAGGATGCCTGTCAGTTATCTAATCTCAGAGTTCAGCTGATGAATCAACTGTTTAAATTCTGCTCTTGCAGTTTGACACCTGGATCCTGCATTGGATTTACTGTCTTGGAATCCACTGCTGGCCATCCAGCATCCTCTATGTTAACACAATTAGGAAGCTTTTATCTCTCGTATTTATTACTTTCATTCTATCTGGGTAGCAATTGAACAGCAGGATTTGTGCCTCCAGTGATCCCTGTTAAAATGTAGGTGTTTTCTGGCTAAGGTTGTCATAGCAATTCTAGTTGAAGAGGAGCTGGGGATGAGCGCTGCTGTCAAAGGTGTGTAGATTTGACCTTTAAATCAAAGGAAGCTGCAACGCTCAGCTGGGAAGAGAGTTGGAGCTGGAGTCAGAGTTTGAATAGGGCAGGTTCTGGAGTTGGCAGCAGGCAAAGACTGCCTGCCTTTTGAAGACGATACAGCCCAAAGTGCAGAGAGGTGGGATTTTGTTTACATGCTCAAGAAAAACTGATGGCATTCAATCAGTAAGAAGTAATTCATTGTAGCGTGGACCTGCCTATTTCACCGACTTATGAGCTAAAGTAAGCCACATTTAGTGGCAGCAGCAGGTTGGCGTTCCTGATCTGATGTCCCGGTTCCTGACAGGACCAGGTTACATTGTTTGCCATCTCTTTGGCCTGCTTTTACAATTATTTTCTTGGACCCACCGTAACCTGCCAATAATGGTAGGGTGCCTATCACTGGTGCTGAAGCCTATTGGGGACATTCAAATCACAAATCTGGCTTCTCCAAACAGTAGTGGACTCGAGTGTGGAAAAAATAAAACCTTGCTCTGCAACTATTGGAAGCCAACAACCTTGATGTTCTGTGCAGATTTCCATCTTTCTCTACTCCCATACTGAACATTCTAGGGTGTATCACCCCCATTTTATCAATGGTGCTACTTGCTTTTAGAATCATCATCTAAATGAGGTTCCATCTGCCCTCTCAGGTGGACGTAAAAGATCTCAAGGAACTATTTCAAAGAAGAGCAGGGGAGTTCTCCTCGGTGTCCTGGCCAACATTTCCCCCTCAACCGACATCACTAAAATAGATTATTTGGTCATTGTCATATTGCCGTTTGTGCAAATTGGCGGCTGCGTTTTCCTACATTACAACAGTGACTATACTTCAAAAGGCTGAGATAGATAGATTTTTGGACTTTAGGGGAATCAAAGGATATGGAGATCGGGTGGGAAAGTGGAGTTGAGGTCAATGATCAGCCATGATCTTATTGAATGGCGGAGCAGGCTCGAGGGGCCGTATGGCCTACTCCTGCTCTTATTTCTTATGTTTCTTATGTAAAAGTGCTTCGTTGGCTGTAAAGGTTGTGAAAGGTGCTTTATAAGTTCAAGTCTTTACTTTAATCCCACTGTCACATTTCATAGAAACATAGAAGATAGGAGCAGGAGTAGGCCATTCGGCCCCTCGAGCCTGTTCCGCCATTTAATGAGATCATGGCTGATCATCCAAATTCAGAACCCTGTCCCTGCTTTCTCCCCATATCCCTTGATCCCCTTAGCCTTAAGAAATATATTTCATAAGTGTAGTGTCAAAGAGTGGTGCTTAATTTGGTTTGGAACTTTATCCTTCCTCCCAAGCCCAGACATGTAGGATCCCCATACATCATGGCTTTCTGATAGAAGGTTTGTCTCTTGTATCTTTTCTCATTCCTGTGCCAAACACTGGAAACAAGTTGGTGATACAAGTAGACCTCGAAACTGTGCTTAAAAACTGGAGAAGATGCTCGATTTTCACAGGTTGGTATGAAGCCATCTCAAATAATTTCTTCCCTGCATGAGCTCCAATATCAAATCACGCTTTTCAAAACCAATTTTCAGGGTTATATTTGATGTGGAAATGTGTTGAGGATTGTCAATAGGTGGGGTGAGTAAGTTTTTGCAGACTTTAGCTTTGTTCTAAAGTCAGCCACAAGGTTATTTTACCATTTCTACCCAGGCCATTTGATCTAACAACTAAGAGAAGAGAAAAGAAAAGAAGACTTGCATTTATATAGCACCTTTCGATTGGGAGAAATACAACGGCACCACATAATATCTGGTTTAATACCTAGAATCATCACTGCTTTACATTTGAGCAAACATTCAGCAATCTAAAAAGGTAAACACAGAGCCACTGGCATGGAGAAACCTGTACACAGGGAGATTAACAAAACTGAAAACCATGCTTATGCCATTTTGAGACAACACTAGCTTGCACTATTATACTAGTTCAAACACACCATTATCCATTTAAAAATAAATCTTTTTCATGCTGAAACTAGTTCAGCAATTTTCTAAACTTTCAACCATAGGCGTGAAGCGATTAAGCGGCAAGTCCTTGATGACCAGTTTGCGCGACATATACTTTCTAGGACCAGAAACTCACCATAGTTTGAAAACAAGAGTGCAGCTGTGTAAGAAAGTGGGGCTTTTCCATCAGGGCCAGGACCCTCTTTTCAATCATGGTACATTCCACATCATCGTCCTGAATGACCACATCTTTCTTCAAGATCTTGATGGCGAACAGCTCATTCGTTCCCTTCCTCTCTGATAGCATGACCTGCAGAAGGTGAACAGCGAACATCTATAAGGAACAGTGCAAGAAGTACTGAGGAGGCCCAATAGGCGCTGCAACAGGTAGCAGGGTTTGCAAAATAAACCACAAAACTAGATTTTATTTACTGCTCCTTTTCAAAATAATATTGCAATATTTCATCTGCATATTTCTTTCGGCTAAACTCTTGATCTTGTTAAGAACAAAGGATGTCATTGCTAGAGAGAGAATATTTTGGCACCCAGTGTCTCCATTGAGCTCTTCTAGGTCAAGCATGGGTACAATGCAAAGTGCATTTATTTAGTCCCTTTCTCTTTAATTTTCCATGTGCCAAATGGCAATCTCCCGAGTAGGTATCAACATCCTTGCCACTCATTGCTGTTGATGCCAGCACTCAAAAACACATCAAGCCTCAGTCCCTCAACAAGTTGACAGATCATCTCAGCTAACACTGAGCCCTTAATGTGCTTGAGCAGCTGGGTCAGTGTCCAGTTGTGGAAAGGATTTCCATCACTATTTAAAAAAATGGCAATAATAGGTAACAGGATCTCAGGGCCAATCACTTGGCAGGCACCCCACTATCCCTCTCAACTCATTCCGACGCTCGCCACTGCCTCAGCGTCCATTTAAACCCCATCCTTCCCCCAATTGCGCCCCAGGTCTCTTGACTAGGAATGACCTCCAGCTCTGTCACTGATCAATCCACCCAAACTTGTAGAACTGCAGGTGACCCTCTGTATGTATTTACTTAAAGGAGGAAATAGAGTTGGAGAAGTTTAGGAGGGAATTCCAGAGTTTCGGGCCCAGGCAGCTGAAGGCACGGGTGGAGTGATTAAAATCGGGGATGCGCCAGAGGCCAGATTGGAAGAGTGCAGAGACCTTGGAGGGTTGTAGGCCTGGAGGAGGTTACAAAGATAGGGAGGGCAGACCATGGAGGGATTTGAACACAAGGATGAGAATTTTTTTAATCGAGGTGTTGCCAGACTGAGAGTCAATGTAGGTCAGCGAGCGCAGGGGTGATGCAAGAACATTCCTACATCCCCATCACATTATTCCACAAATAAGAAGTTAATAACTGCTGTCGTAATCATTTAAACATTTCTAATGAAATGTACGGTGAGTACAGTGGCAGTGGGATGAGATCATGCTCCTGTTAGAGAGCAGCACTGCATTATGCAGATGAGGGTTTAGAGCGGAGTGTGTGTTCAGGAGGCCCACTAATTCATGATAATGGCCCAAAATTTGCGATCGGATGCCTCCGACCAGCAAAATATCTACGAATGTTGCAGAGTGCGTACGGGAGTTGCGTACGTACAGAACACCAATAAGTATGAATGGGGATCACTTAAAAAATACACGAACACATTGAAATAAATGTTTTTTTTTTAAAATGTAATTACATCTTTAAAATGAATATAAATGCTATTCAATTAAATATTTTAAATGAAAATTTAATTTTTTGAAAAAAGAGTTATATATTTTAACGGGGCTAAAAAAAACTTACCTTATTGGACAGGGTTTTTAAAGTATAAATGAGTGATAACATTTTATTTTCTATTTTTTTTTAAACTTATGCTGGTAAAAGCAGGCCTTATGCCTGCTTTTACCCGGCGTAAGAATTTCACAGGCATTCAGCGGGCGGAAGTTGGGCAAATAGCGCAACTCTCCACCCACAGAGGCCCATCTCCCGGGGATGCGGAGGATCTATCAGGAGGATTCTTGACAGATCGCAAGTGTCGGGTTTTAGCGCATGCGCTTCGCATGCCTAAACCCAGAACTTGCACGGCCCCTACGGGCACATGCGCACCTTGTACGTACCCGTAGGGGTCACAAAATACGGCCCAATGTTTCAAGAATTGTACCCCAACAAGGGTCAGCACCTTCCAGAGGGATGGGTATAAACATTGCTGGTCCCTGGGGAATCGATGTTTCAATATGAGGTTGAGAAAAGTAATGGGCAATAAATGCTGGCCTTGCCAGCGATGCCCACATCCCATGAATGAATAAAAAAAATCCAAAGATTAAGTTGCAGTTCTGCACATGACCGAGCTGTGACTTACACAGTGGGTTGCGTTGCCATGGTAACCAAAACAATGTAGAGCAACTGACGACCTTAGACATAATTTTTAAAAACACGCTATTACTTTGCAGAAGAATGAACTCACAGAGGATTATCTGCAGTTACAGGCAACTCTAGGGGACTAGGGAGGAGCGGGAGGCCATTCCAGTAATGGCCAGAGATCTGTTTATTCAGGGGCAGGGGTTAGTGTCATTATAGCAGCAAAATCGAGGCATATTTTAAAAATAATGTATCTGTTTAAGTGCACTGGAAATGAACACATCCAGTGTAATCTGAATCTCCAGTTCCTCAAACTCACTAAGGGCCCAAAGAACATTGTCCCATTTGAACGCCTGATCTGAGTGCTGGAATTTGGATTTATGCAGGTGTTTCTGATTCTGCCATGATATGGGGTGGGATGGCCTTTGGAACGTGCCAAGGGGAACACTGCGAGACACTTCTTCCACAGGAAAGTCGGACCCTGAGCTATTGCTGAGATGTTTGAAGCAGGCACCTCAAGAGTAGCAGTGTGAAGGGGGCTGTTACCAGGCTACATATCCAGCAGAGATTGGGTGATGTCAGCTATGGCTCAGTGGGTAGCACTCTCGCCCGTGAGTCAAAAGGTTGTAGCTGTACTGTGGTGCAATGCTGGTCAGAGACTTGGGCACATAATCTAGGCTTACACTCCAGTGCAGTACTGAGGGAGTGCTGCACTGTCGGATGTGCCGTCTTTTGGATGAGACATTAAATCGAGGCTCCGTCTGCTCTCACGTAGATGTAAAGGATCCCATGACACTATTTAGAAGAAGAGCAGGGGAGTTATCCCCGGGATCCTGGCCTATATTTATCCCTCAATTAACATCACAAAAACAGATTATCTGCTCATTATTACAATGTTGTTTGTGGGAGCTTGCTGTGCGCAAATTGGCTGCCGCATTACAACGGTGACTACACTTCAAAAAGTACTTTATTAAAGGGCTTTGGGACGTCCTGAGGTCGTCGAAAGGCACTGAGTAAATGCAATTTCTTTCTTTTACATGTTAAAGGAGAGGTTAAAGCATCTAGAGAACATAGGTCTAT
Source organism: Squalus acanthias (assembly GCA_030390025.1). Taxonomy (NCBI): domain Eukaryota; kingdom Metazoa; phylum Chordata; class Chondrichthyes; order Squaliformes; family Squalidae; genus Squalus; species Squalus acanthias. Next base: position 2,463,720 of record CM059447.1, on the reverse strand, counting down.
CTTAGAGTTTCCCCTTTCTCTTTCCTTCAATTTTCTCTCTGACTTTCTTCCTTTACCTCTCTGCTTCTGAGGGTTGTAACTCTCGCGTTGGTATCTATCAACAAGCACAGGCTTCTGTTTGGTACTTTACCCAAGTTGCCAATCTCTATTTGTGAGCTGTGACTGGACCTGCCCCACATCACAATAGTTGGAAGCGGTTAACTTCTGGCCAAAATCTGTTCAGGGCAGCATCCGTGCCTTCCACTCTCTAGGCCCTAAGCTCTTGATTTACCTCCCTAAACCTCTCTCCTCTTAAGATGCTCCTTAAAACCTACCTCTTTGACCAAGCTTTTTTGACATCCTAATATCTCCTTATTTGGCTCCAAATTTTGATAACTCTCCTGTGAAGCACCTTGGGATGTTTTACTACATAATGCTATATAAATGCAAGTTGTTGTTGTTAAGAGTGGCTGCTTCCTCAGGAGGCTGCTGGGTCCCCCTTCATAATCGGTAACATTTCTCCCTTTTACCATCCAGAGAAACCTACATTGTTCTCTTTTGAAATGGTCACTTCCTTCGAGCTTACAAACCTTTCCAAAACTTCCTTTGCCCAACACCATTAAGAAGTTGAAGTCCAACAAATTCACGTGGTCCAAGTTGTTCGATGGCAAACTCGATTTCCTCTCAATCGCCTTTTTTCCAGCTGGACCAAGTTTGGCTTTCTAGAGGGAATATAAAGGAAAAAAAAGACATAGCTTCAATGTTACTGGATGGTGGAGGGCTCCAGCACTTGGTCCTTATACTGAAGCACATGCAGTAATGGATTCGGGCACACAGGGTAACAGCATGTACCTCCTGGTAGATTGTCCTTCCACATCACTAAATGAAGACCAACGCATGATATCACTGGATCTGATGTGACAAGTTCAGTGACATTTTTTCCTTTTATTTTCCGCTTCCCTCCCCATCTCTCTTGAAGGCACCAACCCTGGCTGGGTACAGTTACAAAGGTAACAGAAGGCCCTCCAGTACCTCGTTCAAGTACAAGAGCCCAGAAAGTGAGTGCCAGCAGGCTATTTGACTGAGCATCACCGCTGAGCCCGATCCGGCCCTCACCCAGTAATCATTTGCACACACTTGGAAGCTGGGGTCACTGAACAGGGATGGGGAGCAGGAACCCTGGTTGATTTCTCCGCGCCTTGATCCAGAGATGCTGAGGCCAATTCTAACAGCAAACTCAGCACGGACCTTAACCTGGCCTTTTGTGATCTGTGCAGCTTGATACTACGCTGGCTGGTGATTTACCCCAAACAGTTTGTGTTTTAATCAGCTTAGCTTTGCCTGATATGATGTCTTAGAAGATAAAAGCACAGTACAGATATGTAACTACAAGTTTTTAAACTAAATCCGAGATAAAATTTGTTTTTAAATACCCCACATTGTAAAAGTTCACATTAGTACAGTGTGAAGTCTCCAGGTCTCCAACACCGCAGTGTTTCCAACTCAAACTGGCTCTGTCAGAGACAATGTTTTTGGGTGGCTAACTGCAAGTATCAAACCAGATTCTGGGTGACTAATACTTTAGTTCCAGGCTGTGCAATGTGTCATACAGCTCGGGGTAAAATCAACAACAAATTCCCTTGTGATGCACCAATGAATTTCTCATCTAATCTCTCATCGCTTGTAATATCGCCTGGGAACACTTGGCTACAACAAGGAGTTTTTTTTTAAAGTTGGTGCCAAGCCACAGCTGGGGTGTGAGGTCGAAGAGTCCAGCTGGGGTATGATCAGAGGGCGTTCACTGGTTGAGTGGCCAACTCAAAGAACTGAGGCTTATTGGTGCCCAGAATGATTAACATTGAGCCTGGGCAGAAGTTGGCAATTTAATGTTACCTGTCTCCGATTTATCTCGGTGTGACCTGGGTAAGTTGTATGGACAGCATTTATTGCCCTTCCCTAATTGCCCTTGAGAAATGGTGGTGAGCCGCCTTCTTGAACCGCTGCAGTCCATGTGGTGAAGGTACTCCCACAGTGCTGTTAGGGAGGGAGTTCCAGGATTTTGACCCAGCGACGATGAAGGATCGGCAATATACTTCTAAGTCAGGATGATGTGCGACTTGGAGTGGAACTTGGAGGTGGTGGTGTTCCCATGTGTCTGCTGCCCTTGTCCTTCTAGGTGGAAGAGGTCGCGGGTTTGGGAGGTGCTGCCGAAGAAGTCTTGGCGAGTTGCTGCAGTGCTTGTAGACGGTACACACTCCAGCCACGGTACGTCGGTGGTTGAGGGAGTGAATGTTTAAGGTGGTAGAGAGGGTGCCAATCAAGCGGGCTGCTTTGTCCTGGATGGTGTCGAGCTTCTTGAGTGTTGTTGGAGCTGTACTCATCCAGGCAAGTGGAGAGTATTCCATCACACTCCTTACTTGTGCCTTGTAGATGGTAGAAAGGCTTTGGGGAGTCAGGAGGTGAAACACTCGCCGCAGAATACCCAGCCTCTGACCTGCTCTTGTTGCCACAGTATTTATGTGGCTGGTCCAGTTAAGTTTCTGGTCAATGGTGACCCCCAGGATGTTGATGGTGGGGGATTTGGCGATGGTAATGCCATTGAATGTCAAGAGGCGGTGTTTCGACTCTCGCTTGTTGGAGATAGTCATTGTCTGGCACTTCTGTGGCGCGAATGTTACCTGCCACTTATAAGCCCAAGCCTGAACGTCGTCCAGGTCTTGTTGCATGCAGGCATGGACTGCTTCATTATCTGAGGAGTTGTGAATGGCACTGAACACTGTGCAGTAATCAGCGAACATCCCCATTTCTGACCTTATGTTGGAGGGAAGGTCATTGATGAAGCAGCTGAAGATGGTTGGGCCTAGGACACTGCCCTGAGGAACTCCTGCAGTGATGTCCTGGGGCTGTGATGATTGACCTTCAATCACCACAACCATCTTCCTTTGTGCTAGGTATGACTCCAGCCAGTGGAGAGTTCCCCCCCGACCCCGATTCCCATTGACTTCAGTTTTACTAGGGCTCCTTGATGCCACACTCAGTCAAATGCTGCCTTGATGTCAAGGGCAGTCACTCTCACCTCACCTCTGGAATTCAGCACCTTTGTCCATGTTTGGACCAAGGCTGTAATGAGGTCGGGAGCCGAGTGGTCTTGGCGGAACCCAAACTGGGCATCAGTGAGCAGGCTATTGGTGAGTAAGTGCCATTTGATAGCACTGTCGATGACACCTTCCATCACTTTGCTGATGATTGAGAGTAGACTGATGGGGCGGTAATTGGCCGGGTTGGATTTGTCCTGCTTTTTGTGGACAGGACATACCTGGGCAGTTTTCCACAGTGTCGGATAGATGCCAGTGTTGTAGCTGTACTGGAACAGCTTGGCTAGAGGCGCAGCTAGTTCTGGAGCACAAGTCTTCAGCGCGATAGCCGGGATGTTGTCAGGGCCCACAGCCTTTGCTGTATCCAGTGCGCTGAGCCGTTTCTTAATATCATGTGGAGTGAATTGAATTGGCTGAAGACTGGCTTCTGTGATGGTGGGGACCTCAGGAGTAGGCCGATATGGATCATCCACTCGGCACTTCTGGCTGAAGATGGTTGCAAACGCTTCAGCCTTGTCTTTTGCACTCACGTGCTGGGCTCCACCATCATTGAGGATGGGGATATTCATGGAGCCTCCTCCTCCCATTAGTTGTTTAATGGTCCACCACCATTCACGACTGGATGTGGCAGGACTGCAGAGCTTTGATCTGATCCGTTGATTGTGGGATCGCTTAGCCCTGTCTATAGCATTCTGCTTCTGCTTTTTAGCATGCATGTAGTCCTGTGTTGCAGCTTTCCCAGGTTGGCACCTCATTTTTAGGTACGCCTGGTGCTGCTCCTGGCATGCTCTTCTGCACTCCACGAGGTCAAGTAGGTAGTTCCCTCGTGTTGGTTCTCTCACCACCTGTCGCAGGCCCAGACTGGCAGCTATGTCCTTCAGGACTCGGCCAGCTCGGTCAGTAATGGTGCTACCGAGCCACTCTTGGTGATGGACATTGAAGTCCCCCACCCAGAGTACATTCTGTGCCCTTGCTACTCTCAGTGCTTCTTCCAAGTGGTGTTCAACATGGCGGAGTATTGATTCATCAGCTGAGAGAGGGCGGTAGCTGGTAATCAGCAGGAGGTTTCCTTGCCCATGTCTGACCTGAAGCCATGAGACTTCATGGGGTCCGGAGTCAATGTTGAGGACTACCAGGGCCACTCCTTCCCGACTGTATACCACTGTGTCGCCACCCCTGGTGGGTCAATCCTGCCGGTGGGACAGGACATACCCAGGGATGGTGATGGAGGAGTTCGGGACATTGGCTGAAAGGTATGATTCTGTGAGTATGACTATGTCAGGCTGTTGCTTGACTAGTCTGTGGGACAGCTCTCCCAATTTTGGCACAAGTCCCCAGATGTTGGTGAGGAGGACATTGCAGGGTTGACTGGGCTGGGTGTGCCGTTGCCGTGTCCGTAGCCGGTGCCGAGGTCGATGCCGGGTGGTCCGTCCGGTTTCATTTTTATTATTTTGTTTTGTAGCAGTTTGTTACAACTGAGTGGCTTGCTAGGCCATTTCAGAGGGCAGTTAAGAGTCAACCACATTGCTGTGGGTCTGGAGTCACATATAGGCCAGACCAGGTAAGGACGGCAGATTTCCTTCCCTAAAGGACATTAGTGAACCAGATGGGCTTTTACGACAATCCAATAGTTTCATAGTTACCATTACTGATACTAGCTTTTTATTCCAGATTTATTTAATTAAATTTAAATTCCCCAGCTGCCGTGGTGGGATTTGAATTCACGTCTCTGGATCATTAGTCCAGGCCTCTGGATTACTAGCCCAGTGACATTGCCACTATGCTACCATTCCCATTATGCTGATGAAGGGGAAGTTTAGCTTGGTGAGTAAGAGGAAGCAGCAGAGGCAACTGAACTAGTGGTCTCAATCTTAGGGACAAAGAAGTCCATGAGCTCTTGGCACTTATTGTTGGAGATGAGGGTGGAGGGGTCCGAGGAAGAGGGGTTTAAGGAGATGGTTGGTAGTGGAGAAAAGAAGCCGGGGGTTAACTTTCTCCAAGATGATCCTGGTGTTGTGGTCAGTTTTGGTAGAGGAGAGTAAGGCCTGATAGCACTTGATGTAGTCCAGCCAGATCTGGCGATGGATGGCTAGACCAGCTGAGTGCAAGATACGCTCAAGTTTGCGGCCCTTGCTGGAAACAAGGGCAAAGGTGGAGGAGAGGGAGAGGTGGAGCAAATCGACAACTGCAGAAGTACTGTGGTGAAAGGAGGGCCAAAGGCTAGGCGAGGCAGTTGGCAGTTTGAAAGTGCAGTTGTAAGTGACTTGGGAGAGACCAGGGACAGATGCAGAAGGAATTGGGGTTGGAAGAAAGTAGGGGATGTGGGTGTTAAGGGATACAAGAAGTGGTCACAGCTGGCCTTGTCTATGATCAAGGCATGGGAGAAGAGAGCCCATGGGAAATAGCCCGGTTGGGGGGGGGGGGTGGTTGCGGGGGCTGGCCGTGAATAGGGTAGGAGGGATAGATTTAGGGAGAACAGAAACGCAGTGAATTCAGAGAACATAGGGCAAGGGGATCTGAGATAGAGATTCAGATCACTGAGACTGAGGATTCACTTAGTGCAGAGGCTGAGGGAGGAAGGAACGGAGGATACTCTGGGATGGGACTTGGGGAGGGTGGGGGGGAAGGAATGGTAGACAACAGGGATTTTAAGGGAGAGGCGAGAAGGGCAGAACAGTAAAAAAAGACTTGCATTTATATAGCGCCTTTCATGACCTCAAGACGTCCCAAAGCTCTGTACAGTCAATGCAGTATTTTTGAAGTGCAGTGTTGTAATGTGGGAAATGCAGCAGTCAATTTGCACACAGCAAGGTCCCACAAACAGCAATGTGATGATGACCAGATAATCTGTTTTAGAGATGTTGACTGAGGAATAAATATTGGCCAGGATACCGGGGATAACTCCCCTGCTCTTCTTCGAAATAGTGGCATGGGATCTTTTATGTCCAGCTGAGAGAGCAGACGGGGCCTCGGTTTAACGTCTCATCCGAAAGACGGCACCTCCGACAGTGCAGCACTGGAGTGTCAGCCTAGATTTTTGTGCTCTAGCCGCTGGAGTGGGACTTGAACCCACAACCTTCTGACTCAGAGGCGAGAGTGCTGCCCACTGAGCCATGGCAAAGGAGGAGAGGGTGCCAGAGACCATGGTATGAGTTGGTGATAAGGACTGCACTGCCATTGCAGTGCAAAAATACAAGGAATCATCACCTTTAATATTCTCTTGCTTACTTGCACCTTTCTGCCATTTTTTGAAATAGTGATGTTAGTTCACTCCTTCACACTGACGGGATCAATAACTCCTCCCAGCCAGTCACCAGCACACGGTAGCTTAAATGCAGCTCACAGAGATAAAAGTATTTGGGAGGTTTTTGAGAAGGAGTAGACAGCAACTATCACTCTTCAAATTGGTGACCTCCCTGGAGCAGTGGGAGCTCACAAAACCCAGGCAAGAAATGACAATTATGTTGAGCCCCGTGTCTGTAACTGCAGGGCAAACCATTATAGTACAGGAGAACTGCCTCCTACAAGGAAGAACCTCCACCCTGCTTATCTATAATGGCACTTTCACAAGTCCATTCTCCAAAATTTCAACAACAATAAAAGCGCTCAGCTATTAGACCATATCAGCAGGGCAATGTTATTTGCAGAGCATTTCAAACATTTCCAGAGTTGTTTTCACCTCACGGCGCCTTGGACCCACTGGAGTATGGATACATGACTGCCACGTGCCCGGGCTTACCCGGGGGTAACTACAGTGCCGCATCCCACCTCCGAACAGCATTCCCTATGAGAGGACCCCTGCGGGGAGCCTGGTATCATGGACTTTACTCTATAAAGATCTTTTGTACAAAGAAAAAAAGTAAAAAAAATATTGGTTAAAAAACAAAACTCAACTGTATCCCGTTGTTAATGATCACGTTCTGTACTTGGTCTTTTATGCACTAATTAGATTGGGGCTTTCTCGCAATCAAAAATCAGACTGAAGTGAAGTGAGCCGAGTTACTTTTCTTGACATCCCAGCAGTCTTGTGCATTACATTAGCTTGAAGGGTCGACACTAATTAGCTAGTTTACTTGGCAAGTCTTTATTCCCTAAATGAGTATTACCAGATATTCTGTAAAGTGTAATTAAAAGAATGTGGGAGCGAGTGCCCCCTGCCGTTCAGACCTGTGGCCGGAGAGATTTTAACCCATATAATTATAACTGATGTATCTGGTTAGACACACTTTAACTGCACTGAAGATTTTTTCAGCCGAGTCTTTTCCATGTATGTGGAGAGGGGAGAGGAGAGAGGAGATATCACAGCCAGGTCCAATCCTGCCCTCAACCAGCATCCACAGGCACACATTTATTCCTCCACAGTCTAGAATCCAGCGAACAAGCTCATTTACTGCTGGATACCACATTATTTCCCAGCTTTTTCTCCCCCTCCTCCTCTGCAGATGTTTTAATAACAGTTCCACTGGCAGCTCTCCGCGTGGCCATTATGTCTGCGTGAGTCTTGAAAGTAAGTGTTAGCAGGCTATTCGAACATGAGGGGCATCGCAGCCCAGCCGGATCCTGCCCTCACCCAACACGCGGGGGGGGGGGGGGGGGCGTCACTGGACAATGATTGGGGTGAGAACCTGGCTGATTTGACCTTTCTTTAACCGAGGGGCTGGTGGTGGTGGTGGGCGGAAACGAGGTGCTGAGGACAACTGCAGCACCTCCCACAGCGCACAATGCATTGGAGCTGCAAATGGGCTTTGCACCCTGAAATTAGCTTTGACAACTGAAAGACCTTCCAGTTAAGTCTATATTTTAAATCAGTCAGTTTGTACAGTAGTGATTCACTGCACCCTACCACCAGCAAAAGTCAGGTAAGAATGAACGTGTTTGCACTACGTTCTTGTGTTCACTATTTTCACACAGGCATGGGTTAGTGCCCGAGTGAAAACAGTGCACACAGGAACGTAATGCAAGTGTGCTAAGCATCATACCTGAACTTTGGTGGTCAGAAGTTCCGAGTCTAAAGTCGACAGACATATTTCATCTTGTGTTCTCATGCTGCCACCTGGTGGTGACAGTTTATTGCTGCTTCATATATATCATGATTCAAGCTGCACCACACGCTGTCAATTAAAGAGCACAATCGTCCCGGGGGGAGGGACTAATGTTCTCGGGTAAACAATTTATGGAAAATGCCAGGAATAGTCAGCATCAGAGAATTGCCAGGATAGGGCAGAACAAGCTGGGTTGCTAACAAGGAACTGTTCTGTCTCTTAGTCTCATCCAATCCATCTTATTGGTCAAAAATGACTGCTAATCTCTGTTTACTGAACAAAACAAGCTTTAAAAAATGTGCCCTTTAACTAGGAGAGGCGACACAATGAGGCTGCTGCAGAATGCACATCAGTGAACAGGGTTGCAAGAGCTGCTCAATTCAATAAACAGAGTTCAAAATTTAACCCTGGAGGGGTATAGTGTCAAACAGATCCTACACTAACAGAAATACAAAAGCAAAATACTGCGGATGCTGGAAATCTGAAATAAAAACAGAAAATGCTGGAAATACTCAGCAGGTCAGGCAGCATCTGTGGGAGAGAGAAACAGAGTTAATGTTTCAGGTCGATGACCCTTCGTCAGGAACAGTGTCAGTTTGGCTCAGTTGGTATCAGAAGGTTCTGTGTTCAAGCCCCACTCTAGCCTGACACTTCAGTACAGCGCTTAGGGATGTGCACCTTCAGTTCTGGCCTCTTGCGCATTCCCCATTTTAATCACTCCACCAGTGGCAGCTGTGCCTTCAGCTGCCTGGGCTGTAAGCTCTGGAATTCTCTCCCTAAACCTCTCAGCCCCTCTACCTCTTTAAGACGCTCCTTAAAACCTATGTCTTCCCTGTCCTAATATCTCCTTATGTGGCACGGTGTCAAATTTTGTTCGATAATCGCTCCCGTGAAGCGCTTTGGAATGTTTTACTCCATTAAAGGCGCTATATAAATGCAAGTTGTTGCTGTTGCATTGACAGAGATCCAGTCTTTGAAGATGCCTGTTCAGATAAGAGATCCTGTGGCAATATTCCAAGAGCAGAGAGTACTGGTGCCCTTGTCAACATTCATCCCTCAACCGAACAACAGTTTAACTGGCTATTCTGCGGTTTGTAGAACGTTGCTGCAATGAAATTGGCTGTCATGATTGTCTACATAACAGAAGTAATTACATGTCAAAAGTAATTCATTGGTTGTGTAGCACTTTGGGAGGCCGCGGATGTGAGTGGGCGCGATAAATATGCAAGCCATTTCTTATTTTCACCATTAATGCTGAAAGATGTACAGACATTGGAGCAGAGCGATCGAGTGTCTATTCACATGCCCCCTGCAATGGAAGATAACCCATAGCAAGCAGTCTTACAAGGCGTTCTGTTCCCAAGCCATCTTTCTATCCATGTGGCTACATTCCCTTAATGCCTTCAATTTCTCAACATGTCTCTAACATGGTACATAATCAAGCTTCTGATTCTGCAAATATACAACATCCACCATGTTTCCTATATCTGTACAAGCTACAATTTCCTCAAAATATTCAGTTAGTCAAGCAACACCTGCCCTTTACAAACCAGTGCCTTTCTACATGTTCACTAATGTCATCCTGTACTATGGGCTCTTAGGTTAACACAACCGAGGTAAGACTAACTGGCCTATAGTTTCCTGGTTTGCCCTCTTTCCATTTTTTGAGCAGGGATATAACATTTGTCATTCTCCTTTCCTTTGGGACAATTCCTGTTTGAAAACAGTTTGGGAAAATGCTGGTTAATGCCTGCACTATCTGCTGCCCAACCTCAGAGCAAACAGTCCAATAATAACTTCTCATTCATTCCCCTTCAGTAAATGTTGGTGAGTCACTGAATCCAAAGTCCAGGTTTCATTGTAATCATTATTAACGAATGGTAAACTTAGAGCACATAACATGCTGGAGGTTTGTGTGTGGGGGGGGCGGCGGGAGTGTGAGTGTAAGGCGAGTATAAGGTGAATGTAAGGCAGTATGGGCTGCTATACGGTGAATCTGGAGTGTGTATAGGGTGAGTACAGGGTGAGTGTAGAGCACGTATAGGGTGAGTATGGGGTGGTGTATGGTGAATGTCGAAAACCTACAGCACCAAGTTCAGGGAATGCTTAACGTACAGCTTCTAGCGAGCAGTGTACTAAATCCTGTTGTGGCTGCTAGAGCAGGTCAGAGGCTGGGTAATCTGTGGCGAGTGGCTCATCTCCTAACTCCCGAAAGTCTCCATCATCTTCAAGACACAAGTCAGGAGTGTGATGGAATACTCTCCACCTGCCTGGATGAGTGCAGCTGCAGCAGCACTCAAGAAGCTTGACACTATCCAGAACAAAGCAGCCCGCTTGATCAGCAGCCCATCCACTGGCTTAAATATCCACTCCCTCCACCACTGGCGCACTGTGGCTGCAGTGCTTATCATCTGCAGAATGCACTGTAACAACTCACCAAGGCTTCTTCGGCAGCACCTCCCACACCTGCGACCCCCCATCACTTAGAAGGACAAGGCAGCAGATGCATGAGAACACCATCACCTCCAAGTCACACACCATCCTGACTTGGATATATATCGCCGTTCCTTCATCGTCGCTGGGTCAAAATCCTGGAACTCCCTCCCTAACAGCACAGTACCTTCACCACAAGGACTGCAGTGGTTCAAGGTGGCAGCTCACCACCACCTTCTCAAGGGCAACTAGGGATGGGCAATAACTGCCAGCCTTGCCAGCGACGCCCACATCCCGAGAATTAATATTTAAAAAAATTGCGGCCCAGCCTCTTTACTGACTTGACAGCGTCCCGTGCAGCCAATCCCGTTAGCTTGACCTCAAAACATCCCAGTGACCACTCTCCTCCCCGCATGCCTAGTTGGAGTCAAGTCAGTTGATTTCAGCCCGGCCAGCAGCGAGGACGCTGCTATTAGCTTCAGCGACCTCAAACTAGGGAAGGGAAATATCGGCCAGGGCTCCTGCTCCTGGTGCCTATCCAGTGTCCCCTGCTGGTAAACACGTGTAAGTGTGGACATTGAGTCAGAACAGAACAGAACAGATTGGGATATGATGCACGGTGACCCAGTTGAATAGTCTGCTGATACTCACTAGGCCATAGCTGACCAATGGTTGGAGAAGACAGTGTTTGATACAAGGTGCTTAAACTCTCTCTCACACACACACACACACACACACACACACAGGAGGGCTGCTCAACACTAGGGGCATTTTTAATGATTCAAATAGCTGACAAGATGATGATAGAATGGGCTATCGGAGCTACTTTTAAAAGCTTACTTTTATTGGCAGGCTTTGCACCAGCTACCTTTATGCTACAGCCAATACCCACCCTTCCTGGTTTGAGGTCTGCTCTTTCAGGGGATTTCTCACAGGTGATTGGCTGAAAGTTCTTCTTCCTGTTGTTGTCTGGAGACGCGACTTATTCACTCCAATGATAGCTGAAGAAAATCAGTAACTCGGAGCAGGAGTGGCAACAGGACAGCAAACTGGGGTAGAAGCGTAAACACAGGCTGTCCCTTCGCACACTTACCCCACCCCACTCCCTCCCTCCGTGTGGCAGACGCAGTTTTCTGCTTTACTCCGCTTTCTGTTTTGCCAATGCTTTGGGTAGCCTGCTGACTCGTGACTGAAAATCTCAGACCTAATGTGGAGGACTTGTCCAATATCAACATCGGTAGGAAGAGGGAGCTGGGAAAGAGGTTAAAAAGCAGGACCTGAAAGGTAGTAATCTCCGGATTACTACCAGTGCCACGTGCTAGTGAGTTCAGAAATAGGAAGATAGAGCAGATGAATGCGTGGCTGGAGAGATGGTGTAGGAGGGAGGGCTTTAGATTCCTGAGGAATTGGTACCCGTTTCTGGGGGAGGTGGGACCTCTACAAGCCAGACGGGGCCCTTTACTCGAGAAAAGAGAAGGCTGAGGGGTGAACTAATAGAGGTCTTTAAGATTATGAAAGGGGTTTGATAGGATAGATGTAGAGAAGATGATTCCACTTGTAGAGGAGACCAAAACTAGGGTCCGTAAATATAAGATAGTCACCAATAAATCCAATAAGGAGTTCAGGATTTATCCAGAGTGGTGAGAATGTGGAACTCGCTACCACACGGAGTGGTTGAGGCGAATAGTATAGATGCATTTAAGGAGAAGCTAGATAGGTACATGAGGGAGAAAGGAATAGAAGGTTATACTGATAAAGTTAGATGACAGGGTGGGAGGTGGCTTGTGTGGAGCATAAACACCGGCACGGACCAGTTGGGCCGAATGGCCTGTTTCTGCGCTGTAAATTCAGTGTAATTCTATGCTAAGTCTAAAGCCATCCTGAGTTTAATCTCCATTTAAAGGACAATCCCCAGCTAGTTATTAATTGTAGACAATTAAAAAGCATCAGCAATCATGATCATTTGTCAATGCTGAACTGCATAAAGAATATAGGAACGACATAATGTTGGAAGATAATGACCACTCAGCTCATTTTACCTCCCCCCCCAACCAAATCATTTATCAGGGCCTCATCTCATGTTGTTTTTAAGATCCTTTTCCCCATCCCAACCTCTATCTCTCCTCTCTGCTGAATCAGGAACCAATCCCATCCATTTTAAATGCTTCAGGTGCCAAAAGTTCTAATCAGGTTTTTTGAGGCTCCATTTTGGTTTCCTTCATCACCATTTAACACAGGAAGTTCCTTGGCATCATTTCCTGTATTCCTCAACCTTTTTGTTCCTCCCGCAAATAAAATAATTTTGCAGTCATGCACAAACAGCAAAATTCAAACGCATGCTAAAAATTAATCACCAGGCAGTTTCCAAAGCAAACTTAATTGAAGCACAGAAAATGATGAAGCAGACATATATACAAGAGACATATTGACACATACTGGAGTGCGTTTTAAGGCAGTGACACATCAAGGGGTTGAGTAGGCCAACTTTCGGGCTCACAATCCATTAAGTCATCTGGACTCCCCAGTGTTTTACTGTCTTGTAACGCTCTCCCGATTGGGGTGCTGCCTATTCGCATGAACATTACATTGTGGCACTATAAAGGGGTTAAGAAAAATAACCAGAGAGGACTACCTTAAAGAGATGGTTATTAATGGGATGATCCTGGAAGAGACAGGAAAGGGAGAGAACTGCAAGTTTAATTGAGAAGAGAAAGAGGGAGAGAGAGAAAAAGCAACAATTACTGCAAGTGACAGGAATAAGTGATACAAGATAGGGTTTGGTAAAAACATCCCAGGTTAACAAAACACAACACCCAAAGACACTGATCACAGCAAGTGGATAGAGGCAGCATTGCCAAGAGACAAACCAAGAGTTAGCGGAAAGGAACCAACCAATAACGACACACATCCTTCTGGAAGTGCAACACAAACATCACTGTTCACCGTGCTCAAACTGCACTCTCTGAGATGGAGCAGTGGTTTTTCCTGACATGAGACTGCAGGTAAATCAGTAAGATTCTCAGGGTGCACCCACTGAGCAATGGTTTAACAGATCGATGCCTCACCGATAGATATAATGATAGTTTGCCACGCCAAGTGCGAACCTGTCGCCAACTGAAGTGAGATTTATTAATATCAGGCACGATTTAACAGCGAATCCCCACCGTCTACCAGAAACAAGTACTGCACAGCTTTGATTGAGAAGGCCCCACCCAGACTCGTAAAATCGGACTGTTAACATTTTCTCTCCCTCCCCCTGAACCCCCTCACATAGCTGTCCTTCCACATGCCAGGTTAAGCCCCCAATAAGATGAACCCTGGATTTTCAATGGTACTTCTTCTATCTCAGACCCTGGTGATGTTTTCAGTCCCATGGCGTTTTCCCAGTGAGACTCAGATTGTGCTGGGGATCTTGGTGCCAGTGTCGTCAGCACCAACAATGAGAGCACTACATTCTGAGCACACAATGGAACCCGAACATTGGGTACAATACAAACTTTGGATCCTTACCTGTTCTTAAACCAAAATGGTTTCCACCATTACCTTCCATGAGGTCATATCCTGGGGCAATGGGCCAAATCAGCAATGCACCTCACCACCAGTATCTACCCTCACACACCTCGTTTTGGCAGCCTGCCTGTGTATAACATAGCTCCAGTACTTCATACTGGGTCAAAGCGCATCTGCACAACCTTAGGTGTTAAACAGACATTCAGCCATATTTGCGACTGCAAATTTTGTCCTCCGATTCCCCCTCCGACCCCACTTTCTAATTTATCAAATATCATGTGTGCTTTTAATCCACTTTTAATATCACACCTGCCAGCTCAATGCTTTACCACTGACCCCTCCGGCACATTCCCAGCTATCTGCTGCCGGGTGCGATGTGACATCACTGCTGGTTGCCGTGCTCTGCCGATTTTGCTTCTCTTTCTCCCCCCCCCCAACAGCCCAGCTGAGATCGGGCACTTACTGGGTGGAGGCATTTACTGGACAGAATGGGCCTTCACCCTTGTGTGGCGCAATAACCGGGCTCATCACCAGGCCACATTGACAGATGGCGCTTCCCGTATCAGCCACTGTGGAGAAACCGCGATTTTCCAGGGGTGGTGGGGCTGGAGCAGTCACACCAAGCAAAGGTAAATGGATATCATGGCTGGGCTGGCTGCCATTTTGTTGAGGGCAGGAAGGCTGAATGTGTCGGCCAACAATGTTTTCACACAGCGATGGGGTTTTCATACTGTCGGTCTACAATCTGGGAACATCGTTGGACAGATAAATAATGGAAGTCACGATTGTGACTTTTATAACAACTGCGCATATGAAATGAGAACCGAGAACTCCCCACTGTCCATGGTAACCAGGTGTGGATATGTCTGGGATACTCTCCGCTGCCCATGGTAACCAGGGCAGCCTTTAATGGAACATTGTCAGATCGTAATACTTAGTATGAAATCTGATTATAATGGTTAGTGTGATGTGTACATTCAAGTGGTATATATCTATATATAATGTTTAGTATGACATATTTAACCCCTCCCCAGTTCGCAGCAGGCAAGTGCCATGTTCGGGTTTTGGGTCTCTTCCCCTTCCCTTTCTGCCCAAGACAACCCTACTGAGATAGTGAACTCGCCATGAAAGAGATTGTGGGTATAAAGGCTCGTGTGGAGGGTAAACACGGTCTGGGTTAGGCTGAATGGCCTGAGGCCGTGTTGTAACTTCTATGTATTTCTATGTGAGGTTCCTGCCATTGCAGGCCTCACTGTTACAGTGGATAGTACATTTATTATTTTCTTCACAAACATCAATGTATTCCTATTTTCATCCTTTACAAACCTGTATGAATGTGATTAAATCAAGATCATCGAGTGTCCAGTTATATGAATGATACGCAGCCCGTTGTCTGTGAAACCCTGGAAAACCATTTCCTAAAAGTCACACCGTAAAACAAACCCAAAATGCAATGAAGCTCACTCCACTTGTTTAACAAAAAACAAATCAGTGACAGGGAGGGGGAAAGGAGTCCACACATGTGGCAGCTCTCACCTCAAATTTCTGGCGAAGCTCGGAATCCTCGTCGTCCTCCATTATGGGGACATTGTAATACTCTCCTTCTTCTTGGCTTAGCAGTTTGAACCTGGGGAAGTGACACAGAGGAGGAGGTTACTGCTGTAGGTTAAAATATGAGGGAGGACAGGTGGGCTGGCAGGCATCGTCTCACCAGGCAGGAGCTCAAATTAAGCGGCTGTGATGATGCACTAACAAAGACGGTGAAGCTCAGGTCCTTCACGATTAACAGGAACAGAAGCAGATGGAGAGAGAGATGTTCAGATAATAGTGAGCGGTGGGGTTCGGTGCGGTGTTTTAGTTCATCGGCTAAACGTCACTAGAACCACAACATTCGAGTTCAGCAACAATCTGTTCCTCTCTATACCACAGGCTCATATTTACACGTTTTAAAGTAATCTTCAGTTCTAGCTTTCTCTGCATGTGTTTACACTGCGAGTGTAGCATCTGCGTCAAGCAATTTCAGCTTTGCACCGACCCTGAGCTGGCGGTTTCAGTCCAGAGTCGGGCCTGATCGGATTCCTGAGTGAAACTGAGCGAGATGCCCTGGAGATGCCAGCCACACACCCCTTCGATTTAACACCGTGTGGAGTGTAAGTCCAGTGCGATGTCAAACCTGGTTCACAAATTACTCATGGAACCCCTGCTCTCCTCCCCAAAACTAGTGACCTTAATTTAGGTGTTTAAGAGTGTCTCCCCTCCCTGCCCTCTAAACATTTAAGTGTCTAACTGTTGTGAGACAGCTCTGGCCTTGCATGTGACCAGGCAGTGTGGAGAGTTCCCTCCTGCATGGAGAGGTTCAAATTCCAGCCAGGGAGGAGCAAACACAGAAACAGGAGGAGGCCATTCAGCCCCTCGAGCCTGTTCCACCATTCAATTGGAGCATGGCTGATCTGTACCTCAACACCATTTACCTGTTTTTATCCCTCAAAGCCCTTACCCAACAAAAAGTTATTGTTCTCAGATTTGAAAATTTCAACTGTCCCCCAGCACCCACAGCCTTGTGGCGGAGAGAGTGCCAGATTTCTACCACCCACTGTGTGAAAAAGTGCTTCCTGATTTCACTCTAAATGGGCAGGCTCTAATTTTAAGATTCTGCCTCTTTGTTCTGGATTCCCCCACCAGAGGGAATAGTTTCTCTGTATCTCCTCTATCGAATCCTTTTATAATTTTAAACACCTCGATTAGATCGCCCCTTAAACCTTCTAAACCAAGTTTATGCAACCTGGCCTCATAATTTAACCCTTTAAGCCCTGGTGTCATTCTGTACCCCCTCCAAAGCAAGGTGAACTGCCTGGATGGCACCTGACCCAGAGTGACCAGTGTCAGATGGGGCTCCGGAGTGTCAATGCAATTTCACTGCTTCGTGGAATTAACAAACCGCCACTGATGAGCAGCAAATAAGACAGCAAACTACCTTTGTCAGCTGCACTCCTTAGTGCAATCCACCCAACATTCAGGGAGCCATCAAAGGCCCACGGAAATGTGGCCTCCTGAACTTGCTGTCGGGTTCCTATCCATTTCAGTGAGGGTGGGACCTCCGTGTAATCCAGCTAGCCAACAAAAGGCCCGGCTCACCCCTGCCCAATGTCAATGGGGGCAGAGTGATGCACTCTCTCAAAACAGAATCCCTGCACGCACAGCCGTGCGTGGTGACTACGCATGTTAAAAGAAGATTTAAAAAAACCGGATGGTTCAGTTTGAGGAACAGAGGAACAGGAGGAGGCCTTTCAGCCCCCCAAGCCTGTTCCGCCATTCAGTTAGACCATGGCTAATCTATATCTTAACTCCATCCACCCGCCTCGGTTCCGTAACCCTCAACATCCTTGCATAACAAAAATCTACCAATCTCTGTTTCGACATTTTCAATTGACGCTCCAGCCTCAACAGCTTTTTGCAGGGGGAGGTGGGGGGGGGGGGGGGGGGGGGTTCCAGATTTCCACTACCCCTTTGTGTGAAGAGGAGCTTCCTGACATCACCCCTGAATGGCCTGGCTCTAATTTTAAGGTTCTAAACTTCCCCCACCAGAGGAAATAATTTCTCTCTATCTACTCTATCAAATCCTTTAATCATCTTAAACACTTCAATTAGATCACCCCTTAATCTTCTATACTCCAGGGTTTTATTGACAATGGCCTCGGGGGGGATACACATACCAGCCAAACGCCGCAGACTTTATCAGCTCGGACACACCGAAGGACAAGGCACCCATGAAGTCATTCCTAGTGGTGCGATCCCAGTCCCAGATCTCCACCGAGAGTCGCCGATCCTTGTCACTAGCTTTCAATTTACTGGAGAGAGAGAGAGAGAGAGAGAGAGAGAATGGGATAAAACAATTTGCATTATTTCGCCAACCAGCAAAAAAAAAGGGGTTAAAACTAAATCGAGCCGCTGAGATTAACGTGGACTGGCTCTGCTGTTAATAATATTACAATGTTCCGATTTCTCGCGATCCCAATGCACTGGGACTTCACCTCACTCTGCTGGTCTGACTGGGTGTCGGTGATGGTGCATGTTGAGGGGTAGCTGATGTACAAATGACTGGCATTTCAGAAGTGCCAGAGATTAACCTTAGCATCCAACAGCTTTAGTGTTCCAGCATGAAGGGAGCATGGTTTTCATATCCCAAGCCTTCCCCTCAGAATCACTGGAAGGAACAGTATTCCTGTCGCTAGACTCTATTGTGCGATTATCATTTGCCAAATTATAAAAATGACAACAACAACTTGTATTTATATAGCGCCTTTAACATATTAAAACGTCCCAAGGAGAGCAGACTTGTGTGTATATATATAAAATTATCACGTCTCCAAGCACTTCAGGAACAACTAATTACTCTGAAGTACCGAGGCTGCTGTTGTGCAGACAAACATGGTAGCTGTTAGGTGCACAGCAAGATCCCACAAAAGGCAACGAGATGAAAGAGCAGTTAATCTGTTTTTGTTGGTTGGTTGAGGGAGAAATGCTGGACACAACACTGGAGAGAGGTCCCTTCTCTTCGTTGAACAGCGCTAGGAGATCACTAATATCCATTAGAACAGGCAGGCAGAACCTTGGTTTAACATCTCATTGGAAGGACGGCACCTCCAATAATGCAGCACTCCTTCAGTGGCCTGGATAGAGTGTGGTCAGAATATCTGCACAACACTGTCTTAGTCCCACACCTTCACCTGTGGCTCTCCGTCACCATGGAATTTACCCCAATCCTGGTTTAGGCCTTGAACCCACAAAAGGTTACCAACTGGGTTAAGCTGAGAAAAAAACTACGCAATTTCAAGTAACACAATTCTCCTGCAGCCTCCTCTACTTGCACACACAGCCCGTGTACACGGGATAACTGTCACACACACAGCCCGTGTACACGGGATAACTGTCACACACACAGCCCGTGTACACGGGATAACTGTCACACACACAGCCCGTGTACACGGGATAACTGTCACACACAGCTAGGTTAACAGTACACTAGACTAACTTGAATTAGAGAGACAAAGTTTGAAACATAGGAGGTGCACTCTTGTGGATAATAAATCCTAAAAGAGCTCCCTTAATCCTGTCGATAAAGTGCGAACAGTAAATGCACTCACAATGTGAACGATTCATTCCAGGTGGGGTTGAGGGTTGAACGGATGGTTTTCGTCTTCTGTTTGCTTTCGCTTTTGGGGTCAGGGATGAGTTTGAGTTTCACGTAGGGATCTGAAAGGCCGTTGGGATCCATGGGGATTAGATTTTTTGCGTCTCTCACTGTAAAACAGGAAAAAAAGACACGTTTAAAAGCTGCAAGAACGGGAAATGTCGGTTTGACAATCCCAGAATACACACAATAAAATCTGCTGCTAGAATCTGTATTCCGGTTCGATCGAAAGCCAATTGGAAGAGTGTGTTGGTGACCGAGTTATACAGCTAGTTTAGGATTTAGTGTAATTAATATATTTGCAACCATCCATGAATATAAAAGGCATTGGCTGGGCAAGTCTGAGTGCAAATGAGTTCTGTCCCGCTCTGTTATCATCTGCTGGTTCTATGAACCATCAACTTTGGGTTTTTTTTAATTCTTTCTTGGGATGCGTAATTTGCTGGTAAATTTATTTAAATGCATTTATTTCCCATCCCTAATTGCCCTTGAGAAGGTGGTGAGCCGCCTTCTTGAACCACTGCAGTCCGTGTGGTGAAGGTACTCCCACAGTGCTGTTTGGTAGGGAATTCCAGGATTTTGACCCAGCGACGATGAAGGAACATAAGAAATAGGAGCAGGAGTAGGCCATAGGGCCCCTCGAGCCTGCTTCCCCATTCAATAAGATCATGGCTGGGCTTCTACATCAACTCCATTTTCCCGCGCTATCCCCGTATCCCTTGATTCCCTTAGTGCCCAAAAATCTATCCATCTCCGTCTTGAATATATTCATTGACTGAGCATCCACAGCCCTCTGACGTCGAGAATTCCAAAGATTCACAACCCTCTGAGTGAAGAAATTTCTCCTCATCTCAGTCCTATCCTGAGACTAGGACTCCTAGTTCTAGACTCTCCAGCCAGGGCATACAGCCTCTCAGCAGCTACCCTGTCAAACCCCGTCAAGGTTTAGCAAAGGCACTAGTGCCTCATTCATGGACAGATCCTGAATCAGAATACCAAGATCTGTTAGTACCAGAAGCTTGAGATATCTGCAGAGTAATGGGAACATGGATTTAAATTTATATGTGACCCCCACCCCACCCCGAGGTTCTGTTTTACAATCTCTGTGTCCCATAAAAACAACACCTGGACAGCCCTGCCCTAAAACAGGTGCAGCCCAGTCTCAGCGAGACTAGTCCACAGGCTGTAGAATTAGACACAGTTGCTATTCTGCGTGAAACAATGTGTTTGACATTAATGGTCCAATATTTCTGCTCAAGGGACCAGTTGTATCGTAAACAATGCAGAAAGTGACAGAGCACAGTAAGTGAGTGTCACCCAATGTTCCTCACAGCTGAACTTGCAGTGTGTAGCACTGTCTGATAAATACTGTAACCTGTGCTAACTGAAGCAGGAGGGGACCCCTCGCTGTACGATTCTCCACACACTGGCACAAGGGAACGGGGGTAGGTCTGGGTGTACAGCAAACATGACCGTCCTTGTAACTAGTGAGAGAGAGAGAGAGGTGGTGTGGTTATAGTGGGGGCGAGCTATCTGATCAAGAAATGGAAACTGGGATTTGGTGGGTGGGGGGGGGGGGGAAGGAGGGGGCGGAGAGCTATAGGAAGAAAGAATCTATTTATGATTGAAGTTAGATAACTGCAAGTCAGACAAGTAATGCAGCAATTTATATTGTCAGGGGACTGGCTTAACGGGATGTTGTTATGACATCCTTGATACGATAGAACTTACACAGATAGCACAGCATCAGTCACAGCAACTTAAAACCTACCACTTCTTCACTATACACAAACCTTGCGCAGCCTATTAACTAATTTTTCCAGATTACAGGAATATTCCGTGGAATTTTTCCAAGCTTTAAAATGACTGTGTGTGCAACAACATCCACAAACTACCAGCGACATACTCATGGGTCAGCTCCCATCTGTCAGAGCTATAAATCCAGCAATGTTCTCAAAGCTCCTGCATCTTCCTGAAAAGAAAGATCCTCAGTTGTTGTACTGTATGGGCAGAAACTCCTTCATCCCTTTCAGGTCCCGCTCAGTCGCAGTACAAATGATGGCCACTTGGGGGGGCTGAAGGACCACTCCAGTCTTAGACCCTGCACAGTACCTGCTGAATAAGATTCTTGGTACAGTTGGCGATATTTTTGACCTGTTCAGACGGTGTGCAGGTGGGAAGCCTGCTCGACATTCCCAATCTGGGCCACGCCATCGAGGGGCGAGTACGGAGATCAGGCCTTGATGTGTTTCAGCAACACACAGAGCTCAGTCTTCACACTAAAACAAAAGCAAAATACTGCGGATGCTGGAAATCTGAAATGAAAGCAGAGAATGCTGGAAACACTCGGGAGGTCAGGCAGCATCTGTGGAGAGAGAAACATAGGGTTAACATCTTAGGTCGATGACCTTTCATCATCCAGTTCTGACAAATGGTCAGCGACCTGAAGCGTTAACTCTGTTTCTCTCTCCACAAATGCTGCCTGACCTTCTGAGTGTTTCCAGCATTCTGTGTTATTATTTCAGTCTTCACACTGCTCTGTTCTCATGTGTGAGCATCTCCCGGCAGCTGATCGGCAGTGACAGAGAGCAGTGTGTGACCATCCCCAACCAGGGATCGATGGAGAATGGCATGGGGAGTGGGGGAGGAGGGTGTTAGCTGATGGTACACGTGCGATTGTGTAGCTTGGACTACCTTCTCCACACAGAACAGGGAGTTTGCAGGAGCATGCAAAAACAAATTTGAAGATGATTATTACAGCTGTGTACTAGCCATAGAGATCACAGCACAGGAGGAGGCCATTTGGAGCTGTCTCCTCCAATCGTATCTCCCTGCCCTTTCCCCGTATCCATTTATATTCGTCCTTTCCAAAACCGTATCCAATTCCCTTTTAACTGATGTTATCATCTCTGCCTCGACAGCCTCTTGTGGTGAAGTGTTCCATGTCCTAGGACCCCCTTCTGTGTGAAAAAAACATTTCTCCTAACTTCCCCCTTCATTCCGCTCGGTATAATCCTGAGCCTTGGCCTCCTTGTTACTGATTCACCAACCACTGGCTACAGCCTTTCACTGTTGGCCCTCTCAAAACCTTTTGAAATCTCCGATCGAGCACTGCTCAACCTTCTCTGTGCCAGTTTAAAACAAAATGTCTAATTTCTCGAGCCATAACTATCGCCTCTCATCCCTGGCGTTATTCTACAACAACAACTTGCATTTATATAGCGCCTTTAACGTAGTAAAACGTCCCACGGCGATTCACAGGAGCGATTATCAAACCAAAATTGACACCGAACCACATAAGGAGATATTAGGACAGGTGACCAAAAGCTTGGTTGAAGAGGTAGGTTTTAAGGAGCGTCTTAAAGGAAGAACGAGAGGTAGAGAGGTTTAGGGAGGGACTTCCAGAGTTTAGGGCCTAGTGAATCTTCGTCACGCCAACAGCGCAGAATCTTTGAGGATGCTGTCAGTGAACATCAAACAAGCCCAGTGTCAGCAGCTGCCGCTCTTTCAAAACCAGCTTTTCTTCTGAGGCTAGGGGAGGTTCTCATTCAAAAAACCCACTGTGGATGTTAAAATAATGTCCGCAGTGATGAAGCAAAACCGGTCACTGCTCCTTGTGGGATCTTACTGTATTTATCTATGTTACATCAGCACCTGCTAGTGTAATTCATTGTATGTGAAATGCTTTGAGATGTTTCTGGTTGCTATATAAATGAGAGCTGGAGGCACACACAGTAGATCCGTCAGCATCCATGAAAAGCAAAGACAGAATCATGTTTCAGGCAGGGCTCTTGTTCAAGGCGCGTGTCTTCCTGTCTTTTCTCTTCAGAGATGACCTCTGACCTGCTGTGTGTTGCTGGCATTTTCTGTCTTTTGCCTCACATTTATACTATTTTGCTTTTTTTTTTATCAATACAAGGAGGCTGAAATTTCTCCGGGGGATCTGGCGGTCTACCACTGTAACCTCTGATCCCGGTACACCGGGAGTCAGCCGTTTCTGGGGGTGGGGGCGTTCCTGGTTACCTCGCAAGGGATGGACCTTCTGCCTGCCCAAGGCAGACGTTGTCTGGGGGTCGGAGCCGAGGGGTGGTGGGGGAAGACTCCTTATCCCAGGACGTCCCACTGCAGGGGCTCAGTCCGCCTGCCGTGAGGTGTAGGGGTATCGGGCTGCACTCGGGCAGGCGAGTAGGGGGCTAATCCTGCAGGGAACGGTAGTTAGGGACACATTCCCCCCTTGGTGTGCTGAATGGCACAGTGCTCAACACTCCAGCGACCCAGAAGATCAGCTTCAAAGAAGCCGATGCCGCACCCAAGCAGGGAGAGGAAGCTGCAACAATACACAGAGAGGTAGAGCTGAACAGGACATAAGAGGAAGTCAATGGTTTTGCTTTAACAACCTCAAAGAGGCTGGCAATGGTTGATATCTGGGTTCCTTGTGTGCCGGGATTTCCCCAAGCAAGTGCACCACACAGAGCTGATAACATCAGCGGACATGAAGCTGGTGGGTTGCTCGTGCCAGCAGCCGTTTGAAAGGCTGTATTTTATTTCTGTATCACGTGTCCTGTGACTTGAGAACCCTCAGCTATGTGAAAGTAACTTTGCTTGTTGCGTTACACCTTCCTAACGTCCCCTGGCGAAACACATGCCCACAAACCACCTGGCGATCACCTAGAATCCCACAGCACAGAAGGAGGCCATTCGGCCCATCATGCACGTGCCGGCTCTTTGAAAGAGTTATTCAATTAATCCCACACCCCCTGCCCTGTTCCCCATAGCCTTGCAACTTACTGGAAAATCAGGGATGTCAACCCACAATTTCCCACCCGCTAAATGAATGGATGGAAAATTGCGAGCTGCATGCACGATTTTCCAATATACACTCCCGATGGACAAGGCTCCACAATGGGAGTAAATAAACTGAAAATGTATTTTTATTTCTTACTTGCTGATTTGTCCTGTTTGAATTGTGTGATCTTGTAGAGTTTGGAAGGGGTTGTTCTTAGCGCTGTTGCCTCACTAGTGATGTTAACCTTGACTCAGTGGGTAGCACTCTCGCCTCTAGGTCAGAAGGTTCAAGTCCCACTCCAGAGACTCGAGCACATAATCTAGGCTGACACTCCAGTGCAGTACTGAGGGAGTGCTGCACTGTCAGAGGTGCCGTCTTTCGCATGAGACGTTAAACTGAGGCCCCGCCTGCTCTCTCAGGCAGACATGCAAGGTCCCATGGTACTATTCGAAGTAGAGCAGGGGAGTACTCCTGGTGTCCTGGCCAATATTTATCCTTGTGCCAACATCAGTAAAACAGATGATCTGGACATGTATCTCATTGCTGTTTGTGGGCCTTGCTGTGTGCAAATTGACTGGCAGGTTTCCTTACATTAACATTGGTTCGCTGGTTGTGTAGCACTTTGGAACGTCCTGAGGCCGTGAAAGGCACTATATAAATACAAGTTCTTTCGGTCTTTAAATCCTAAAGCAGGATTTGTTCATGTTGCAGCTTGAGATACATGCAAATTATTGAAGACATGGGTTTAAACATTATGGGGGAAAAATTCAGTTGGTTGCGCCTCCCATTAGCGCCTTAAGAGGGCACTAATGGGGCGCAAAGAAACTCGCGCCCGGGCGCGGCGATGTTTGCGCCGCTCGCGAAATTAACTAGACATTTTGCGGCGGCGCTAAACACTACCGCCACGATCTCCTGCGCCGGCAGATCGTGACGTCAGTCGAGTGCGCAACGCCCCGGTAGCGCCCCTGAGCGGATATTGAGTGGCGCCCCCTGCCTTACCGCCTGCCGCTAGCAACGACAGGTTGCGGGGAGCGTTTTGCAGTCAGGAAGGGACTGGGGGAGCGCTATTTAAAGGCGAACGCTTCCTGCCTTTTTTTGTTGGCGACATTTTTGAACCACGCATTCTGAGAGAGAGAGAGAGAGAGAGAGACTGAGACTTCTGAAGAGATTCAACGCTGTGTGAAGGAGTTTTGGGTACTGAGCAGCACTTTGCAGGTTCATTTTGATTTGCCCTTCATTGTATTGATTTAGAAGAGACTGTTGGGGGTTGCACTCTGAGCTCTTTCCCTGGGCTTCTCTATTGTTATTTCCAGCAGATTTGATGTACAGGTCTCTCCAGGCCGAGATTCAAGGCTGCAATGAGCAGGATGTGGATGGAAAGCAAGATTAACCCTCCCCTTTAAGAACTGGCCCGTGCCATTGTGTCTGTGTTCCATTGCTGACTGACATCACATGAGCTTCGCCAGCGCTCTGAGTTAGCGCCTCGCTCCTCGGCCTTTGCGCCTTAAGACAGATGTGTAGCGCCTGATTTAGCGCTCCAATCACTTCCAGGGGCGATAAAAGTCAAGTTTGCAGTCGGAGGCGATAATTAGCGCCAGGCGCTAATCTTTGCGCCCGGCCGATAATTGCGCCCCAAACGGGGCGATACTGAATTTTTCCCCCTATATGTACACCCCACAGAGACAAAAAGCTCGGACACTCCACACTTAAAGTACAAAAACGCAAGAACTGGCTTTTATAAAGCACCTTTCACAACCTTAGGACGTCCCAAAGCGATTTACAGCCACTGTTGTAATGTAGGAAATGAAGGGAGGATTAGAGGAGAGAAAAGGAGGAAAATTGGAAAACAAAAATCTAAAAAAAAAAGGGGGAAAAGGAAACCAGTTAACCTGGATCACAGTGAGATAAAAATAAATGATGGGAATGTACACTGATGTGTACTAGGAGCTGGCAGCATTCCAGGCAATTCAGCCACTATCTGTTCTACAGAATTCCAAGTACTCGCTGAATATGTCAAAGGAGAAGTAATGAAAATTGGAAAACTTGGCAAGTCAGGAACACCGAGGGATTTGCTATTATACAAAGTGTCTCATGTGAATCGCAATAGGTTTAAAAAAAAACTAAAAGGGAAAGTTAAAGACGGAAACTGCCCCTAGTCAAATACGGCATCAGGATAGAACACGAGTTGCATTCTGTTTTAGAAAAATCGCAGGCTACAAATTATGTGGAATTCTCAGCTGGTTATTAAAGAAAAACAAGAGCAGATCCTGTTTATGTTCATTGTATTTGAACTGTGGCACAGTTAATTTCCTCACACTGCAGTGGGAGTTACTTCAAATTAACTCCCAACTTGGAAACAGATATGCCAAACATTCCGATACATTGTGTATGAATGGATCATAGGGGAGAAAATTCCAGTGTAGTTCATATATGAACATTAACCTGCTCGTACTAGATGCTGGTATGCTGTTCTTAATTGAGCGTTTATTAATGCCGCCATAGAAATAGGACGCAGGAGTGTCACAAGAGTGCGTTAACCATCAGTAGTGAACTTTGCCACTTGCCTTGAAATTTCTACTTCTACATGTGTTGTTACGTAGATGCATTGCAACACCTAAATCTAGGGAGAGACACGGTGCTGGGACTCCAAGAAGGGGGGGGGATAAAACACTCTGTGCTGGGACACCACTAGGGGGGAGACAGTCTGTGCTGGGACACCATTAGGGGAGACAGTCTGTGCTGGGACACCACTAGGGGGGGAGACAGTCTGTGCTGGGACACCACTAGGGGGAGACAGTCTGTGCTGGGACACCACTAGGGGGAGACAGTCTGTGCTGGGACACCACTAGGGGGGAGACAGTCTGTGCTGGGACACCACTAGGGGGGAGACAGTCTGTGCTGGGACACCATTAGGGGAGACAGTCTGTGCTGGGACACCACTAGGGGGAGACAGTCTGTGCTGGGACACCACTAGGGGGAGACAGTCTGTGCTGGGACACCACTAGGGGGAGACAGTCTGTGCTGGGACACCATTAGGGGAAACAGTCTGTGATGCGACACCACTAGGGGAAGACAGTCTATGCTTGGACATCTCTAGGGGAGACACTCTGTGCTGGGACACCACTAGGGGAGACTGTCTGTGCTGGGACACCACTAGGTGAGACAGTCTGTGCTGGGACACCACTAGGGGAGACTGTCTGTGCTGGGACACCACTAGGGGAGACACTCTGTGCTGGGACACCACTAGGGGAGACTGTCTGTGCTGGGACACCACTAGGGGAGACAGTCTGTGCTGGGACACCACTAGGGGAGACAGTCTGTGCTGGGACACCACTAGGGGAGACTGTCTGTGCTGGGACACCACTAGGGGAGACTGTCTGTGCTGGGACACCACTAGGGGGAGACACTCTGTGCTGGGACACCACTAGGGGAGCCACTCTGTGCTGGGACACCACTAGGGGAGCCACTCTGTGCTGGGACACCACTAGGGGGAGACTGTGTGCTGGGACACCACTAGGGGAGACTGTCTGTGCTGGGACACCACTAGGGGGAGACAGTCTATGCTGGGACACCATTAGGGGAGACAGTTTGCTGGGACACCACTAGGGGAGACCAGTCTATGCTGGGACACCACAAGGGGGGAGACAGTCTGTGCTGGGACACCACGAGGGGAAGACAGTCTGTACTGGGACACCACTAGGTGGGGAGACTCGGTGCTGGGACACCACTAGGTGGGGAGACTCGGTGCTGGGACACCACTAGGTGGGGAGACTCGGTGCTGGGACACCACTAGGTGGGGAGACTCGGTGCTGGGACACCACTAGGTGGGGAGACTCGGTGCTGGGACACCACTAGGTGGGGAGACTCGGTGCTGGGACACCACTAGGTGGGGAGACTCGGTGCTGGGACACCACTAGGTGGGGAGACTCGGTGCTGGAACACCTTCAAAAAGGAATTGGATAGTTGCTTGAACAAGAGGAATATTAAAAGGTAAAGGGAGTGAGCTAAAGTGAGGGATTAGACTAAGTGGCTCATATGGAGAGTTTCCCCTGAGATTAGTTTTACAGACATTGGCACAGTTTAAGTTGCAGGTCTCCATATCTGCATTTATTCATTTCACATTCAGTGGCAATTAATGTCACTGACTCAGTCTATGTGTTCAAGGCGTGCGCGATATGTATCAATTTTGCCCTGTGGTGTAGATATTGAGTAATGATCTCTGGTCCACATAACATTGGAGAAGGAGACCTGATTGGTGGGAGGTAGCACCTTCCTGATGGGACATGAAACTGAGGTCCTTGTCTGTTGGGTCAGTTGGGCAATAAAGATCCCATGGCCCGGTTCAAAGAAAAGTTCAGCGTTCTCCTATGTCCTGGCCAACAGTCTTCGCTCAACCGGAAACAAAATCTCTCTGCTGCTTGTAGAAGCTTGTAGGAGTCATATAAAGTTGCCAGAAAAAGTAGCAAGCCTGAGGATTGGGAGCAGTTTAGAGTTCAGCAAAAAAGGACCAAGAGATTGATTCAGAGGGGGAAAATAGAGTATGAGAGTAACCTTGCAAGGAACATAAAAGCGGATTGTAAAAGCTTCTACAAGTATGTAAAAAGAAAAAGATTAGTGAAGACAAATGTAGGTCCCTTACAGTCAAACAGGAGAATTTATAATGGGGAACAAGGAAATGGCAGAGCAATTAAACAAATACTTTGGTTCTGTCTTCACGGAAGGGGACACAAATAACTTCCCAGAAATGCTAGGGAACCAAGGGTCTAGTGAGAAGGAGGAATTAAAGGATATTAGTATTAGTAAAAAAATAGTGCTGGAGAAATGAATGGGACTGAAAGCCGATAAATCCCCAGGGCCTGATAATCTGCATCCCAGAGTACTAAAAGAGGTAGCCATGGAAATAGTGGATGCATTGGTTGTCATCTTCCAAAATTCTGTAGATTATGGAACAGTTCCTGCAGATTGGAGGGTGGCAAATGTAACCCCACTATTTAAAAAAGGAGGGAGAGAGAAAACAGGGAACTGCAGACCGGTTAGCCTAACATCAGTAGTAGGGAAAATGCTAGAGTCCATTACAAAGGATGTGATAACAGGACACTTAGAAAATATCAACGGGATTAGACAAAGTCAACATGGATTTATGAAAGGGAAATTGTGTTTGACAAACCGACTGGAGTTTTTTGAGGATGTAACTGGTAGAATAAATAAGGGAGAACCAGTGGATGTGGTATATTTGGATTTTCAGAAGGCCTTTGATAAAGTCCCACATAAGAGGTTAGTGTGCAAAATTAAAGCACATGGGATTGGGGGTAATATACTGGCGTGGATTGAAAATTGGTTAACAGACGGGATAGAGAGAGTAGGAATAAATGGGTCTTTTTCGAGGTGGCAGGCGGTGACTAGTGGGGTACCGCAGGGATCAGTGCTTGGGCCCCAGCTATTCACAATATACATCAATGATTTGGATGAGGGAACCAAATGTAATATTTCCAAGTTTGCTGATGACACAAAACTAGGTGGGATTGTGAGTTGTGAGGAGGATGCAAAGAGGCTTCAAGGCGATTTAGACAAGTTGAGTGAGTGGGCAAATACATGGCAGATGCAGTATAACGTGGATAAATGTGAAGTTATCCACTTCGGTAGGAAAAACAAAGGCAGCGTATTATTTAAATGGTGATAGATTGGGAAATGTTGATGTACAGAGGGACCTGGGTGTCCTTGTACACCAGTCACTGAAAGCAAACATGCAGGTGCAGCAAGCAGTTAGGAAGGCAAATGGTATGTTGGCCTTCATTGCAAGAGGATTTGAGTACAGGAGCAAGGATGTCTTACTACAGTTATACAGGGCCTTGGTGAGACCACACCTGGAGTACTGTGTGCAGTTTTGGTCTCCTTACCTAAGAAAGGATATACTTGCCGTAGAGGGAGTGCAGCGAAGGTTCACCAGACTGATTCCTGGGATGGCAGGACTGTCGTATGAGGAGAGATTGGGTCGACTAGGCCTGTATTCACTGGAGTTTAGAAGAATGAGAGGGGATCTCATTGAAACGTATAAAATTCTGACAGGGCTAGACAGACTGGATGCAGGGAGGATGTTTCCCCTGGCTGGGGGTCTAGAACGAGGGGTCACAGTCTCAGGATGCGGGGTAGGACATTTAGGACTGAGATGAGGAGAAATTTCTTCACTCAGAGGGTGGTGAACCTGTGGAATTCTCTACCACAGAAGGCTGTGGAGGCCAAGTCACTGAATATATTTAAGAAGGAGATAGATAGATTTCTAGACACAACAGGCATCAAGGGGTATGGGGAATATGGTATTGAGATAGAGGATCAGCCATGATCATATTGAATGGCGGAGCAGGCTCGAAGGGCCAAATGGCCTACTCCTGCTCCTATTTTTCTATGTTTCTAAGATGTTGGCATATCTACTGACAACTGTCGCTGCATTTCAAACTGTAATTCATTGTGTAAAGCATTCCAACCTGACATGGCACGATTATAAATGTGAGGATTATCTTCAGTTCTTTTGGCTGTTCCATCTTTCATTGGAGAGGGAAGGAGGTCCTTTACCCCCTGGGGTAGCAACTCTCTGTCTCTACTATCACCTTTTTACTATTACAACAACTTGCATTTATACAGCGCCTTTAGCGTAGTAAAACGTCCCAAGGCGCTTCACAGGAGCGATTATCAGACACAATCTGACACCGAGCCACATGAGGAGATATTAGGACAGGTGACCAAAAGCTTGGTCAATGAGGTAGTTTTTAAAGGAGCGTCTTAAAGGAGGAGAGAGAGGCGGAGGGGTTTAGGGAGGGAATTCCAGAGCTTAGAGCCTAGGCAACTAAAGGCACTGCCGCCAATGGTGGAGCGATTAAAATCGGGCATGGGCAAAAGGCCAGAATTGGAAGAGCACAGAGATCTCGGAGGGTTGTAGGGCTGGAGGAAGTTACAGAGATAGGGAGGGGTGAGGCCATGGACGGATTTGAACACGAGGATGAGAATTTTAAAAGTGAGGCGGGAATATCTACAGCGGCTCAAACATCAGCAGCAGCGCTGTAGTATAAATAAGGCAATGTAACAACCTCCAGAGGAGCAGCGAACCAGCTCAAGGTATGACCTAAATTGGTTCCTCCAGAGGAGCAGTGCTCCAAGCAAATGTCATTGTTGTGACAGGCAGCCCAGGGCTCTGCACCTATCTGTACAGCCTGGCAGCGCAGGTCTCAGCTTGCTGTTCCGGACATTGAGGGAGATTAGCGGACAGTCAAAGTTTGCAGCTTCCAAAGAGCTGTGCATCGATTTCCAGGTTTCTCCTGGGGCTATGGAATCAGTCCTGTGATGGGGTGACTCCTGCAGTTCATGTGACATAATCGGGTTTGAACCTCCCAACCCACCCCCATCCAATTGGCCCGGCTCACAGAGGGATGGATATTGGTTAATAGGAGGAGGCTGTTGTTCCCATGAACCCTCTCCCGGGAAGAGTGAGGACCTTCAGAGGAGATGGGGAGAAAAGCGGGTCTTAGCATCTTAATCTTGGCTCAGAGTCAGAGGTTGTGAGCTCAAGTCCCACTCCCGAAACTTGACACTCCAGCGCAGTACTGAGGGAACGCTGCACTGTCTGTTGGATGAGACATAGAAGCATAGAAGATAGGAGCAGGAGTAGGCCATTCGGCCCCTCGAGCCTGCTCCGCCATTTAATGAGATCATGGCTGATCATCCAAATTCAGTACCCTGTCCCTGCTTTCTCCCCATATCCCTTGATCCCTTTAGCCTTAAGAAATATATCTATCTCCTTCTTGAATATATTTAATGAATTGGCCTCAACTGCCTTCTGTGGTAGAGAATTCCACAGGTTCACCACTCTCTGGGTGAAGAAATTCCTCCTCATCTCAGTCCTAAATGGCTTACCCCTTATCCTTAGACTGTGACCTCTGGTTCTGGACTCCCCCGACCATCGGGAACATCCTTCCTGCATCTAGTCTGTCTAGTCCTGTTAGAATTTTATAAGTTTCAATGAGATCCCCTCTCATTCTTCTAAACTCTAGCGAATAGAAGGCTAATCGACCCAATCTCTCTTCATACGTCATTCCTGCCATCCCAGGTATCAGTCTGGTAAATCTTTGCTGCACTCCCTCCATGGCAAGAACATCCTTCCTCAGATTAGGCAACCAAAACTGCACACAATACTCAAGGTGTGGTCTCACCAAGGCCTTGTACAACTGCAGCAAGACATCCTTGCTCCTGTACTCGAATCCTCTCGCTATGAAGGCCAACATACCATTTGCCTTCTTAACCGCCTGCTGCACCTGCATGCTTACCTTCAGCGACTGGTGCACAAGGACTCCCAGATCTCGTTGCACTTCCCCTTTTCCCAATCTATTGCCGTTCAGATAATAATCTGTCTTCCTGTTTTTGCCACCAAAGTGGATAACCTCGCATTTATCCACATTATACTGCATCTGCCATGCATCTGCCCAATCACCCAACCTATCCAAATCATACTGGAGTTTCTCTGCATCCTCCTCACAGCACACACGCCCACCCAGCTTTGTGTCGTCTGCAAACTTAGAGATATTACATCTAGTTCCCTCGTCCAGATCATTAATATATATTGTGAATAGCTGGGGTCCTAACACCGATCCCTGCGGTACCCCACTAGTCACTGCCTGCCACTCGGAAAAAGACCCGTTTATTCCAACTCTTTGCTTCCTGTCTGCCAACCAGTTTTCTATCCAAATCAGTACCTTACCCCCAATCCCATGTGCTTTAACTTTGCACGCTAATCTCTTATGCGGGACCTTATCGAAAGCCTTCTGAAAGTCCAAATACACCACATCCACTGGTTCTCCCTTATCTATTCTACCAGTTACAT
Source organism: Squalus acanthias (assembly GCA_030390025.1). Taxonomy (NCBI): domain Eukaryota; kingdom Metazoa; phylum Chordata; class Chondrichthyes; order Squaliformes; family Squalidae; genus Squalus; species Squalus acanthias. The sequence continues at coordinate 2,430,815 of CM059447.1, read as the reverse complement.
CCTCAAAAAATTCCAGTAGATTAGTCAAGCATGATTTACCTTTTGTAAATCTATGTTGACTCTGTCCGATCCTGTCACTGTTTTCCAAGTGCTCTGCTATTACATCTTTTATAATGGACTCTAGCATTTTGCCCACTACCGATGTCAGGCTTACCGGTCTATAATTCCCCGTTTTTTCTCTACCACCTTTTTTAAATAGTTGGGTTACATTAGCTACCCTCCAATCCATGGGAACTGTTCCAGAGTCTATAGAATTTTGAAAGATGACCAGCAATGCATCTACTATTTCTAGGGCCACTTCCTTAAGTACCCTAGGATATAGATTATCAGGCCCTGGGGATTTATCGGCCTTCAAACGTTAAACTGAGGTCCTGTCTGTCTTCTTAGTTGGACGTAAAAGATCCCATAGCACTATTTTGAAGAAGAACAGGGGAGTTCTTCCCGGTGTCCTGGCCAATATTTATCCCTTAACCAACATCAGTAAACAGATTATCTGGTCATTTATTGCTTGCTGTGTGGAAATTGGCTGCGGCCTCACTTCCTACATTACATCAGTGACTACACGTCAAAAAAGTACCTCATTGGCTGTAAAGCGCTTTGGGACGTCCTGAGGTCATTAACGGCGCTACATAAATGCAAGTTCTTTATTTCTATCCATCGTACCTGAAGTGATGATCAGAGAGAATAAGTGTAATGTTTCGGAGGTGAGAGAGTGTGGGAAAGGATCAATATCAGTCCCGACAATACACAAAAGTAATGGGAAGATAAGTCTCAAATGAATCGCCCCTTTGACCTTCTCTTATTGCGTTAAATATCCATTCACTTTCCATTAGCAAGTGTAGTCTTGCGACTCAGTTGGAACCTTGATGCAATTATTGGCCGTTAGCAGCATTCGCTGCTGTCAGGTTCCTGACTTCAGGGGAAACAATGACCTCAGAATGAAGATGAAAATTGAAGGAAAAGTTAGAGACTTTGTGAATAACTGTTTAGCAATTCTGTGGCTGGGGAAGGAACTGCTGTGCGACCTTGACAGCAAGTGCTCGTGGCACGATGAGCTGTTAGGATTTACATCGTTGTCAAACGTTTCTTCACAGTAAAGGGCTTCTGTCAGATAGCGAGCAGCCCTAACCCTGGGGTTTAGCATTGCCTGTCTGGGCCACGCGGTGTGTGTTAATCAAAAGCAAATCCTCCTTGCGATCATACGGATTCAACCTCTGGATCTGCTGCTACAGCAGACCTCAATATTGTGGATTTAGTTCATATAGACTGTTTGAAACTGCAAGGGGTTAGGAGGAGGCCATTTGGTCCACTGAACCTTGCCCTGGTCCATGTAGCTGGTTCAATGAGCCTCTGGAGGTCACCGTGTTGTCTTATTTATGTTACTCTGCCAATGAAGTTGGGGCTGGTGTTGGTGTTAATCTGCTGTTATATTGGGTTTAATTGGGGTACCGGGGCTGCTGGCTCCTCCCATTCGGGTCCTGTGCTATTGGCAGCAACCTCAAAGTATACTTGCTGGGTTTGAGAAGGCCACTTGCCCCAGTACCCCAATATAGAAGCGACTTAACCCCCACCCCCGCCAGCCTCGCATCCTACTGTGAATTGAAAACAGATAAACTTTGAAGGGTAAAGGTTCATTTTGCCGTTCCCAGTGTAGAGTTTCACCTGCTAGGAGCACATCTCCCCTCCCAGGATTTCCCATCCATTAATTTTAATGGATATAAAACCGTGGGGGCAGGGAGGCTCGTGGCTGAATTCCCGACACTCCAGGCAGCTGAAACTCTGCGCTGGGATCGCTGCCGATGGAATTTCCTTTTGCGTCTCCTGTCCCTCGCTTGACAGACTATTCCAAACATTTCTCACCCTTTGAGCGAATAAGATTCTGGTATCTGATCTAAAGTTACTTTTCACTCGTTTATATCACTAGATCAACATAGATCAGGAAGACCAATCAGACCACCTCAGCTCATCCGTCCAGAAATATCCTACAGTTCCCGCTCCCTGCAACCTGCCCCCGCCACTGTCCCCATCACATCATTCAACTGCTTAGAAAATGATCCCAGGGTTTGTACATCACTGCCCTACCTAGAGTTCCATCCCAAGTGTTGATCAGTCTTTGTGTGAGCTTGTCTTAACATCAGTCTTTAAGATTGCTTTTTCTAGTTTGAACCTGTGTCCCCTTATCTGACTGTTTGAAGTAATGTTCTGGATTTTTTTTTGTACTATCTTTTGTGGCTCAGTTGGTAGCACTCTCGCCTCTAAGCCAGGGACTTGAGCACATAATCTAGGCCAACACGTCAGTGCAGTACTCAGGGAGTGCTGCACTGTCGGAGCTGCCGTCTTTCAGATGAGATGTTAAACCGAGGCCCCATCTGCTCTCTCAGGTGGTCTAAAAGATCTTATGGCAACTATTATGAAGAAGAGCAGGGGAGTCCTGGGCCAATAGTTATCCCTCAACCAACATCACTAAAACAGATTAACTGGTCATTATCACATTGCTGTTTGTGGGATCTTTCTGTGTGCAAATTGGCTGTTGCGTTTCCTACATTACAACAGTGACTACACTTCAAAAGTACTTCATTGGCTGTAAAGCATTTGGGACATCCTGTGGTCATGAAAGGTGCTGTATAAATACAAGTTCTTTATTTACATATCCCCCCTATACAATCACCCCTTTGTTATCTTCAGTACAAAGAAAGAACAAACTTGCTTTTATACGCCCATGTAATTCTAGGCAAGTACCTGCCAAGGGGAGTGGGACTGCACCCCAGGCCTTGCAAATGGCCGAACTACTGTGGTTGACAGGGCCCTCGACCGTGTCCGTTCTATCTCCCGCACTTCTGCCCTCACCCCTGCCCCTCCCTCCCGGAACCACGATAGAGTTCCCCTTGTCCTCACCTTTCACCCCACCAGCCTCCACATTCAACGGATCATCCTCCGCCACCTCCAGCGTGATCCCACCACCAAACACATCTTCCCCTCACCTCTCCTTTCAGCATTCCGAAGGGACCGCTCCCTCCGTGACACCCTGGTCCACTCCTCAATCACCCCCAACACCCCTTCCCCTTCGCCCGGCACCTTCCCGTGCAAGCGCAGGAGATGCAACACATGCCCTTATACCTCCCCCCTTCCCACTGTCCAGGGCCCCAAACACCCCTTCCAGGTGAAACAGCGATTTACTAGTACTTCCTGCAATTTAGTATACTGTATTCGCTGCTCACGATGCAGTCTCCTCTACATTGGGGAGACCAAACGCAGATTGGGTGACTGCTTTGCGGAACACCTCCGTTCAGTCCGTAAGGGGGATCCCGAGCTTCCGGTCGCCTGTCACTTTAATTCACCGCTTCACTCCCACTCAGACCTCACTGTCCTCGGCCTCTTGCATTGTTCCACTGAAGCTCAGCGTAAGCTCGAGGAACAGCACCTCATCTTTTGATTAGGCACTTTACAGCCCTCTGGAATCAACATAAAGTTCAACAATTTCAGATCATAACCTCGGCCCCTATCATATATGTATTTTTTATCCACACTTTTTGTTTGTGTTTTTTTTTCTTCTCTCCCACATGGCAGCTGTCTTTCATTCTGCCAGCGCAATTCACACTTCATCATCTAGAGCCATCCTTTGTTTCTTAACCTGTCCCATTACCACCTCCTTTTGCCTTGAATATCTCTTAATGTCTCTCAATCTCTCCTGCCTTCTATCCTATCACAGACCTTCCCTTTTGTTCTTTCATCCCCTCCCCCCTTTCCCAGCCCCTACACTTGCTTAAAAATCTGTTCCATTTCCTGCTTTTTTCCAGTTCTGACGAAAGGTCATCGACCTGAAACGTTAACTCGGTTTCTCTCTTCACAGATGCTGCCTGACCTGCTGAGTATCTCCAGCATTTTCTGTTTTTATTTCAGATTTCCAGTATCTGCAGTATTTTCTTTTTGGACCAAGGAACATTGTGGGCTCCTCGCCCCTCCAGCACGATGCGCCTGTCAGACGCCTAGAGGAGGCAATATCGGCTCCCTCATTCCCAAATAAAAGTAGCCCTTAAAGGGGCACAGGCTGACCTATGGGTTGAGTTTGTGGCGGAAGGATGTCACTGCTCCTGCTGCTTTTGTTTTCAGACTCCGCAGCGAGATGCAACAAGCCAGCAATACAGAAACCGCCTGTGCACCTTCCTCCACGTGCAATTACCAATTATCTTCTTGCTACACTGCTTGCAAAGAAAAAGCTTAACAGCAGATTTGCAGATTATAATAGAACAGGAAGAACCAGCAACATTCATCTCCAGTGCTAGATGCCTTATCTCCACTCTGGCCACAGAAAGACTTTGTCTGCAATTCAGGCTCTTCATAGAGGCGTTGTTTTGATATCCGATAATTGTTTTAAGTACAATTATGCTGCAAAATATCATTAAGTTGCCCATCAAGCTAATGCTTAGAAATTAAAGGAATATAAACTCCAGGATTGGGTTTTTGCAAGCATATCTCCATAAACAAATTACACCCCTGTACCAATTTAAAACCTGCCCACCAAATATACCTGCCACCTTTTCAACATTCCCAAGTCTAGGCCCAACAACCTAACATTTCATCACTAAAGCCCCACAATGTTTTCAAAGGTTTCTGTTTAGAAATCCCACTCATCCATCACCCCTTTTCCTCGTTGACCTATATTGACTCCCACTCCTCCAATCCCTCAAATTTAAAATTCATATCCTTTTGTTTAAATCCCTTCACGGTTTGCCTCTCTCTATCTCTGTAACCTCCTGCAGTCTGAAAACCCTCCCCCCCTCCCCAAACTCTCCATTTCTCTGACTCCAGTTTCTTGTGCCTGTCTCCTCCCTTCGCCTCACCACTGGCGGCCGTGTCTTCAGCCGCCTAGGTCTTAAGCTCTGGAATTCCCTCCTTAAACCCCTCCACCTCGCTCTTCTCCTTCAATACCCTCTGTAAAATCCCACCTCTATGATCAAGCTTTGGTCAACCCTCAATTTTTTTCCTTGCAGTCTGTGAAGCACCGTAGAACATTATTTTGCGTTAAAGGCACTGCCTCTGCCTCAGCTCACCTGCTGCTGAAACCCTCATCCATGCCTTTGTTACCTCTAGACTCGACCAGTGCTCTCCTGGCCAAATTCCCACCGTCCACCCACTAAACCTAGGCTCGTCCAAACCTCTGTTGCCCGTATCCTAACTCGCACCAAGTCTCAGTCATCCATCACCCCTGTGCTCGCTGACCTACATTTGCTCCCAGTCCAGCAACGCCTCAATTTTAAAATTCTCATCTTTGTTTTCAAATCTCTTCCCTCCCCTTCCCTATCTCTGTAACCTCCAGCCCTACAACCCTCTGAGATCTCTGCAAAAGAGAGACAGGAAGGAGAATGTACAGTACTATTCACCACGGTGGGTTACAGGCAGTGATTCAACAGAGGGCATTTGAATGACAAGTGAGAGACAGACAAAGGAAGATGGTGGGGTGAGAGACAGTGTGAAGCTGCAGTGCTTTGTTAGCTTGGCCCCGGGATTACATTTCGGCACTGATTGTCATCCAGTGTTCGTCACTGCTTCGACGGTTACGAAATTAATTTTAAAAAAAATAAAAGTTTTGAACAGAAGTGATGGTGTTGGTTGATTCGATGTGGAGTCAGTTCTCAGACTGAATTCAGTGACTCTCAGCTCTCAGTAACTGCTCACAGAGATATTTGATGAATCAACAACTTCATACTCCATGGGCAGCAGCGTTTCAGGTCAGTGACGCGGCTCGTACACGTGCAAAGTACTTCTCATTGGGCAGCGTGCGAGGCCAGAGAAGATGGCAGCCATCTTCAGTCTTACTATTCCGATGACAGTTTTCTTGACATTTAAATGGAGTGCGGAGGCTAGGAGATTGCACAGAGACTCTACAAGTGCCTTCAGGCTGTAGCCTCAAAGCAACAGCCTCATTTACAGTGTGGGATCGGGGTTGACCGCGGGACGTTACACACACGTCGAATATCCATCGCCGAGTGTGTGTGCCCAGAGTTTCTAGTCCCTTCCTTGGGAGGAAAGAAAGACTCGCATTTCTGTCGCACCTTTCATGAGCTCAGGACGTTCCAGTGAAGTACTTTATTTTTTGAAGTGTTGTCACTGTTGTAATGCAAGAAACACGGCAGTCAATTTGCACACAGCAAGATCCCATAAACAGCAACGTGATAATGACCAGATCACCTGTTTTTAGGCTGTGGTTGAGGGTTAAATATTGGCCAGGACACCGGGGAGAAGTCCCCTGCTCGTCTTCAAAATAGTGCCGTGGAATCTTTTATGTCCACCTGGGAGGGCAGGCGGGCCTCAGTTTAACGTCTCACCTGAAAAACTGCACCTCCGACAGTGCAGCACTCCCTTAGCACTAGTCTCTGGAGTGGGACTTGAACCCACAATCTTCTGACTTAAAGGCAAGAGTGCTACCCACTGAGCCACGGCTGATAGTACAAAGGAATTAGTTCTCGGTCGCGAGTGACGAGTTTCGACGGATTCTTGTTGGATCCAAGGTTGACAGATTTTCTCTCTCCGAGCCCTTGTTTTGCGAGATTAGTCGTGTCTTCACGTTGCTGTGTTTTGTCTTGCGCCTTCTGACACACACATGCACTTGCTGTCACTAGGTTAGCTGCTAGTTGCTACGGGCGTTGCCAAGGGAACACTGTGGCACAGAGCACAGGTACTGTTAGCTCATGCGGGGGTGGATGGGTGGGGGAGGGCAGGGGTCAGATGAATGAATGCTAATATGGTGCGGATTTGTTTATATAGTGGAGGTAGTGCCAGTCGGTGACATTTCTCACACAGTCGGTGGTTATCAATACTGATCGGTGCTTAGCAGGAAGCAGGAAATTAAACAAAAACTACAGCCTGGCCATTTACTGATTCTAGTTAAACAAATTATAATTCCACGTACCCTTGTTCAGTTCCACAATACAATTACTTAAATCAATTATGTCGTTTCATGCTAAACAGAAACAATCTACCTGCTGCAACCTGTCTGCTTCTTTCAAAGGAAAGAAACCAGCAATTAACTCTTACACAATGATTCTACCAATAAACACACCTACCCCTCCCCTCTCCGCTTTCTGAAGGAACTGTTCCCTCTGTGACAGCCTGCTTTATTCCATCACCCCTACCACCTGCTCTCCTTCCCCGTGCAAACAGCTGAACTGCACTTTTCTCCTAAATGGCTAACTGTAGCAAAGTATTCTTTTAATTTTCAAATCCCTCCATGGCATCACTGCTTCCCATCTCTGTAACCTCCTCCAGCCCTATACAACCAAGATCTCTGCGTTCCTGCAATTCTGGCCCCCGATTTTCATCATCCTTAAACCCCCTCCGCTTCTCCACCTTGCTCTCCTCTTTTAATACCCTCCTTATATCCCACCTCCATGATCAAGCTTTGGTCAACCATCAGAGTCTCACATCGAAATCAACTACCCTTTACACCCAACCGTAGGACTGTCCTGTAAATTGTCCTCCCAAGAGAATTCAGTGAGACTTAAACTAATGCTGTGTCAGCTGTGGCTCAGTGGGTAGCACTCTCGCCTCTGAGTCAGAAGGTTGTGGGTTCAAGCCCCACTCCAGAGACTTGAGTACATGGTCCAGGTTGACACTCCAGTGCAGTACTGAGGGAGCGCTGCACAGTCGGATGGTGCCGTCTTTCAGATGAGATGTTAAACCGAGGCCCCGTCTGCTCTCTCAAGTGGATGTGAAAGATCCCATGGCCACTATTTCGAAGAGGAGCAGGGGAGTTCTCCCCGGTGTCCTGGCCAATATTTATCCCTCAAATAACATCACTAAAAAAAATTGCTATTTGTGGGAGCTTGCTGTGCGTAAATTGGCTGCCTTGCTTGCCTACTTTACAACAGTGACTACACTTCAAAAGTACTTAATTGGCTCTAAAGCGCTTTGGGATGTCCTGAAGTCATGAAAGGTGCTGTAGAAATGCAATTTCTTTTTTAGTGCTGCACTGGCATGTTACACGGTGGGATTAGTACCTCCAGGGGCACCAGGTGTCACCAGTGTCAACAATACACCAGCTTCCACCATTATTCGACTGCAGGTCAAGCTGTCTGCCTGACTGTATAGACTAGCCGCGATGGTTTCTCACTCAGTGGTCTGGATGGGACCGGCAGTAAGTATCGGGGACAGTCCAAGGTCAGTCGAGTGAAAGTAAGCAAGCATGCTTAAACTGCAGGTGTAAAATGCCAGGTGCACAGTGCTCTTGTGTCGCTGCCAAGTACTCTGGAACTCACCCAGCAATTGGACAGGATTCAGGAGCACTGACAGTGTATTTGCTTAATATAAACACAAATTATCAGTCCTTCAGTCTTGTAAAACACAGTTAGAATCCAGACCGAGTCTGAAGTTTACATTGCAACCAATGCTTTCGGTTCATCAACAACTACTTGCATTTATATAGTGCCTTTAGCGTAGTAAAACATCCCAAGGCGATTCACAGGAACGTTATCAAACAGTATTTGACACTGAGCCACATAAGGAGATATTAGGACAGGTGGTCAAAGATGCAGGTTTTAAGGAGCGTCTTAAAGGAGAGAAAGTTGAGCGAGGCGGAGCGGTTTATGATGGGAATTCCAGAGCTTAGAGCCCAGGCAGCTGAAGGCACGGCCGCCAATGGTGGAACGATGGAAATCGCTCCTGATTATAAGATAGAGTTTGAAGGCGGCCACTCGGCTCATCTATCTAGAAACCAACTCCAATTCCCCAATCATAACATTCAAATGTTTCCTAAATGATCTCTAGGCTTTTATCTCCACTACTCTGCCCAAAGTCCATTCCATGTGCTGCCACTATGTGTGTGAAGAACCCGACACCAGCCTTTAATTTGCCTTTCGGTAGTTTGACTCTGATTCCCTTGTTCTATGCTCACAGTTTAAACTGAGGTACTGTGATCACAGCTCCAGTTTTTAATTGCCTCAAAGGAAAAATCGAAAGTCTGGAGGCCGGCCAGGAGAGCACTGGAAAAGTCTGAAGGTGACAAAAGCACGGATGAGGTTTCAGCGGCAGATGGGCTGAGGCAGGAGCGAGGCGGGTGATGTTGGAGGTGAAAGTAAGCAGCCTTTGTGATGGAATGGATGTGAAGTCAGAAGCTCAGTTCTGGGTCGAATAGGATGCCGAGGTTGCAAAGAGTCTGGTCTAGCCTCAGACAGTGGCCAGGGAGGGGGATGGAATCGGCAGTGAGAGAACCGAGTTTGTGGCAAGGGCCGAAGACAATGGCTTCAGTCTTCCCAATGTTTAACTGGAAGAAATTGCGGTTCATCCAGGACTGGATATTGAAGAAGCAGTCTGCCAACACGGACAGTGGAGGGGTGAAGAGAGGTGATGGAGAGGTAGAGCTGAGTGCCGTCAGCATACATTTGTAGCTAACCTAATATAGCCCATGATGTTGTGAAGGGGCAACATATAGATGAGGAAGATGCGGGGGACACAGATAGATCCTTGGGGAACTCCAGAGGTGACGGGGCGAGAGTTGGAAGAGAAGCCATTGCTGGCGATTCTCAGGCTACACTCAGATACGTTAAGAGTGGAATCAGGCGAGCCCAGTCCCAATGAGCTGGACAACAAAGGAGAGGTGGTGGATGAAGAATGGTGTGGTTGACAGGGTCAAAAGCTGTAGAGAGGTTGAGGATGATGAGGAGGGAAAACACACCATGGTCACAGTCACAGAGAATGTTATTTGAGTCTTTGGCTAGGCTGTGGGAGGATCAGAAACCTCTCACTGTATCCTTTTGTATTCTACCTTCCATCTGAACAGGCAGGAAGGGCTTCAGGTTAGCATCTCAACCGAAAGATGACATCTCCAACAGTGCAGCACTCCCTGCGTTGAAGTGCCAGCCTAGATTATGTGCTCAAATCTGGAGTGGGGCTCGAACCCACGACATTCAGACTCGAGAGTGCCACCAACTGAGTCAAGCTGACACCACAGCGGGATACAAAACCTCAAAGTCACAGCCTGGATTACTCTAGGACACAGCTGCATAAGCTCACGGGAGTCAATCCCTAAGAAGAGAATTAAAAAGCAATCAAACATAAAGCTGACGGCAAAACTCATGGGCGACGATGTGTCAGCCTCACAAATGGAACAAGAACATTGACCTACTCGGGGTAAGGTCACAAGGTTCTGCTCCCAATCTCCAGCTACTTTAGACACAAGCCTAGGTCTGAGGCAGTGTCATAGCCTCAACTTTATGACCGGCTTGCCAAACACCGCATCAGCTTTGTAAAATTACAAGGTGTCAGCCGTGGCTCAGTGGGCAGCACTCTCGCCTCTGAGTCAGAAGGTTGTGGGTTCAAGTCCCACTCCAGAGACTTGAGCTCAAAATCTAAGCTGACATTCCAGTGCAGTGCTGAGGGAGCGCTGCACTGTCGGAGGTGCCATTTTTCGGATGAGACATTAAACTGAGGTCCTGTCTGACCTCGCAGGTGGACATAAAAGATCCCATGGCACTATTTGAAGACGGGAAGGGGAGTTCTCCTGTGTAATATTTATCCCTCAACCAACACCGCTAAAAAATGACGTGGTCATTTATCTCAGTGCTTTTGTGGGAGCTTGCTGTGCACAAATTGGCTGCCGCATTTCCTACGTTACAACAGTCACTACACTTCAAAAGTACTTTGTTGGCTGTAAATGATGTCCTGAGGTCGTAAAAGGCGCTACATAAAGGAAAGTCCTTTCTTTCAGAAACTGCTCTGGGTACTGTGGGTGTCTTCTTGCTCTGTGGGATCAGGTCCCGCCACCACGGCCAATCGTAACATCCAGACCTGAACAGTGAATGCTGGAGTGGAACCTGGGGCTTTCCCAGTCTTGTGTGGCTCATTGCCAAAGCAGGCCCTGCATTTACATACCAAACCATTAGAACGGCTTAATGTTGGCATTGTTAAACTCTATCAGCAAGAGAATAGATTGCAGCTGTTAGTTCATTATGAGTTTGCAACAGTTAGGGATACTGGAGGAAGTTAGTGCTGAAACTGGTGACGGGGGAGGATCGCATGACAAAAGTATAATTTTACTTTGATATTTGCCAGAGACCTTTAATAGTGCAAGTTTATTTTATTACCTTATCTGTTACGGCTGGATTTAGATCTTGAAAGGAGAACAAGTGGCTTTTTACTTGTGCCAATTTTTTTTTAAACGCCTTAATGTAAGCGTTTAATGGTGTGCCATGTGAAAGGTAGTATACTAACATGGCCTTTTGTTGCCATAAAACTGTCAAGAGTGACCATGGGGGAATTTGAAACAGGCATAGCCTTTACAATCTGGTTTAATCGCAAGTATTCCCGCTTGCAGCGTTAACCTTTCACACTCTCTGAACTCTGCGGGTTGAATGCGTGAATTAGCACTGCCACTGCGGAGCACCTTGTGGAAATCCGAGAGCGTACCACATGATTTCCCACTGCGCGGAGGGAGGGGTGCACTGGCCTCAGTGCCTAAAGTTACAATATGCACTTCAACAGCAACAACAACTTGTATTTATATAGCGCCTTTAACGTAGTAAAACGTCCCAAGGCGTTTCACAGGAGCGATTATCAAACAAAAATGTGACACCGAGCCACATAAGGAGATATTAGGACAGGTGACCAAAAGCTTGGTCAAAGAGGTAGGTTTTAAGGAGCGTCTTAAAGGAGAGAGGCGGAGGGGTTTAGGGAGGTAATTCCAGATCTTAGGGCCCAGGCAGCTGAAGCAAATCGGTGATGCGCAAGAGACCACAATTGGAGGAGCGCAGAGATCTTGGAGAGTTGTAGGGCAGGAGGAGGTTACAGAGATAGGGAGGGGCGAGGCCATGGAGGGATTTGAAAATAAGGATGAGAATTTTTTAATTGAGGGGGGAGAAATTCAGTTATTGCCCCATTCGGGGTGCTAACTTTTGAAAGCTGGGAAACTTAGCGCCAGGTGCTAATGATTCCCAGCTTTTGCAAAATTCAGTGTTTGCGCTCCAGGAAGGAAGTGGAGCACTAAATCAAGCGCTCCACTTCCTTCCTGGAGCGCTAAAGGGCGCAGGCGGGGCGGTAGTGGTGCAGCGCTGCGCAATGTCCCGTGCAGCGCTACTGCGATCCGAGGCTCCTTCCCTCCCTTAAAGGGAAGGGCCCTCGCTGCAGGCTCTGCACTGGGACCAGTTAGCTGGTCCCTGACAGCAGCCACTGCGACCCGGCCCGATCAGCCCCATGCACTCCAGCAGAGTACCGGGCTGATCGATTGCAGCCCAGGAGGAATCGAAAAAAATCAATTGCAACGTTGTTAACATTTTTCTCCTACCCATGCCAACATCCCTTTTTATTTGCGCCTCCGAAGCTCCCGGCCTCCCGAACAACGCCTCCTGCAGCTGTCGGTGTTGTTGCCCAGCAATGCTGCAGGGGGCGGAACCATAGTTCGGGTCTGGGGCGCTACTGAGGCGATGCGCACGGCAATGACGTTACGATCTCTGGGCGCAGGAAATCGTGGCGCTAGTGGTTACCGCAAACCTCCACATCAATTTCGCAGGTGTCGGTACTATATGCCGCGCCCGGTTGCAAAGCCAGTAGCGCCCCGTTAGCACCCCCCGGAGGCGCTAAGGTACCGAATTTCTCCTCCGAGGCGTTGCTCAACAGATGCAGGAGGTTATCTGGCTCACCCCTCCGACAGGTTCCCTCCATCACTGCATCGAACTGCATCTTGAATGATTCCAAACTTTTTGCCTTCAATAACCTGCCAAGTATTGATCACTCTTTGTATCCTGAATTTGTCTTTTATCAATTTATAATCACTTCTGCAGTATTGGGTTAATTTAAAGTAGTGCTCTGGATTAATACCCCCTACAATCCTCTGCAAAGTCCCGTCTTGCCTCTATTCGGGGCTGCAGAGTCTGAGTTTTTCTAGCCTATCCTCTGAAGTCAGTCCTGGGACACTGGGGCACTGCCTCTGACCCTTCTGTCTCCCAGTGTCTCTGACCAGGAAGAGGCAGCTTCAGTACGACTTCCTCACACATCAGCCGTGGCTCAGTGGGTAGCACTGTCGCCTCTGATCAGAAGGTCGTGGGTTCAAGCCCCATTCCAGAGACATGAGCACATAATCTAGGCTGACACTCCAGTGCAGTGCTGAGGGAGTGCTGCACTGTTGGAGGTGCCATCTTTCGGATGAGACGTTAAACGGAGGCCTCGTCTCCTCTCAGGTGGACGTAAAAGATCCCATGGCACTATTTCGAAGAAGAGCAGGAGAGTTATCCCCGGTGTCCTGGCCAATATTTATCCCTCAATCAACATAACAAAAACAGATTATCTGGTCATTATCACATTGCTGTTTGTGGGAAATTGGCTGCTGCGCTTCCCACATTACATCAGTGACTACACTTCAAAAGTACTTCATTGGCTGTAAAGCGCTTTGGGATGTCCGGTGGTCGTGAAAGGCGCTGTAGAAATGCAAGTCTTTCTTTCTTTTTCTTTCACAGCTCATCTGGCAATGCAGCAAGAGTCCAAATCGACACATCAGTGCAGATTAAACACAACTATTGGACGAAACACCCAGATAGCACTCTCGCATCTGCGTCAGAAGATCGTGGGTTCAAGTCCCACTCCAGAGATTTGAGCGCATAATCTAGGCTGACACATAGTTTGAATTTGAATTGAATTGATCCTCCCCTCTTCCCACTGTCCAGGGCCCCAAACACCCCTTCCAGGTGAAACAGCGATTTACTTGTACTTCTTGCAATTTAGTATACTGTATTCGCTGCTCACGATGCGGTCTCCTCTACATTGGGGAGACCAAACGCAGATTGGGTGACCGCTTTGCAGAACACCTCCGTTCAGTCCATAAGGGGGACCCCGAGCTCCCGAGCCTGTCACTTTAATTCACCGCTTCACTCCCACTCTGACCTCACCGTCCTCGGCCTATTACACTGTTCCACGGAAGTGCAGCGTAAGCTCGAGGAACAGCACCTCATCTTTCGTTTAGGCACGCTACAGCCCTCTGGACTCAATATCGAGTTCAACAATTTTAGATCATAACCTTGGTGGATCAGTAAATTTGCTGATGACACCAAGATTGGTGGAGTAGTGGATGAGGTGGAGGGCAGTTGTAGGCTGCAAAGAGACATTGATAGGATGCAGAGCTGGGCCGAAAAATGGCAGATGGAATTTAACCCTGATAAGTGCGAGGTGATTCATTTTGGTAGGGCAAATTTGAATAAGGATTACAGGGTCAACGGCAGGGTTCTGAGGAACGTCGAGGAGCAGAGGGATCTGGGGGTTCATATCCACAGATCTCTGAAGGTTGCCACTCAAGTGGATAGAGCAGTAAAGAAGGCCTATGGTGTGTTGGCGTTTATTAACAGAGGGTTTGAGTTTAAGAACCGTGAGGTTATGCTGCAACTGTACAGGACCTTGGTGAGACCACATTTGGAATATTGTGTGCAGTTCTGGTCACCTCACTATAGGAAGGACGTGGAAGCATTGGAAAGAGTGCAAAGGAGATTTACCAGGATGCTGCCTGGTTTGGGGGGGAGGTCTTATGAGGAAAGATTGAGGGAGTTGGGGCTTTTCTCTTTAGAGCGGAGGAGGATGAGAGGCGACTTAATAGAGGTTTATAAGATGATGAGGGGGATAGATAGAGTGGATGTTCAGAGACTATTTCCTCGGGTAGAGGCAGCTGTTACAAGGGGGCATAGCTATAAGGTGCATGGGGGGAGATATAGAAGGGATGTCCGAGGTAGATTCTTTACTCAGAGAGTGGTTGGGGTGTGGAATGGACTGCCTGCTGTGATAGTGGAGTCGGACACTTTAGGAACTTTCAAGCGGTTATTGGATAAGCACATGGAGCACACCAGAGTGACAGGGAGTGTGATAGCTTGATCTTGGTCTCGGACAATGCTCGGCACAACATCGAGGGCCGAAGGGCCTGTACTGTGCTGTACTGTTCTATGTTCTAACCTCAGCCCCAATCACATTTATATTTTATTTTTTCATCCACCCTTTTGTTTGCCCCCCCCCCTTTTTTTTTCCCTCCTAGAAGCTGGCAGCTGTCCTTCATTTTGCTAGTGCATTTCACACTTCTTTAAGCCTTAACCTGTCACATTAACACCACCTCTTGCCTTGAATATCTCTTAATGTCTCTTAATGTCTCTTAATCTCTCCTTTTGTTCTTTCATCCCCTCCCCCTTTTCCCAGCTTTATCCTTGCCTTAAATCATTTCCTGCTATTTCCAGTTCTGACGAAAGGTCTTCGACCTGAAACGTTAACTCTGTTTCTCTCTCCACGGATGCTGCCTCACCTGCTGAGTTTTTCCAGCGTTTTCTGTTGTTATTTTGAATTGATTGGGTCTGATCAGAGTGCCAAATCAGTACAAACTCGCACTATCTAGCCAGCTTCCCACCTAATCACAAAGAACGTACTCAGTACCCAGTTTGCACCTTCTCAGCATTCCACTGTTCTGCCCTCTGGTTTTCCAGATCCTGCCGTGCTGTTTTGACTCTCTTTCCAGCCTGCACTCTCCTCATTGACTGCATTTTAACGCCCTAATCCACAACAGCATCAGCTGCTGACAGTTAATTCCAGTTAAGAACTTCAATTTCAACTCCCTGATCTGTTAAAACCTTTTTCAATTTCCGCCTCGCTGGGCGGTCACAGTTGGTATTGTTGGCACCGCGCGGCATGGGACTGAAGCTTATAGACCAGGAAGGGTCCCAGGTCCAAAATCCTGGGCTGTGGTGACTTCGCTGATTTTTGGGGGGGGGGCGGGGGTGGAAGGGATGTGGAGGCCTCAGTGTGTTTGGGCGAGGGGAGGGAGTAAAGTTACTCAGCCACTTCCATTCTGCAATGACCCCTGCAGCTGCACGTGTGTGCACAGTGGGTGAAGATAGGATCGGGCTGGGATGTGATGCCCTCCATGAAGGAATAGCCTGTTGACACTCACTGCCTGGCTCAATAAAATAATTTTTTTAAATGGCCACTTAGGTCCGGTGCCAGAGGGTGACTGGTGACCCCCAGCATCTCCAGGAGAGGAGAGAAAAAAACCTCGAGAGGAGAAGCTATAGAAATAGACAGAAGACAAGATATTTCATTTAACAATTTAAAATAGAACAACCCATGCACATGGCAGAGGGATAAACCCAATGGTGACGTTTCTGATCTATTTACATATTCAATCCCATTTCAGAACTTGTGCTTTCTACTTGTATGGACTTCCTTCAGCTCATTAGATCTGCAACACACGCTCAGTGCTGAAACTGCTCCGAGGCGTTAATTTCACAGCCATTAATTTCACGCCTAAGGTTCTAAACATTAAATTAGATGCAATTAAAATCTTGCAGAGCCCATCCTCTACAGTCAGTCAATTTAGCTTCATCCCTTGCTCCCTCCCTTCCCCGCTCCTTCCATCCCTCCCTCCTTCCCTCCCTCTATCCTTCCCCCTCCCTCCCCCCTCTATCCCTCGTTCCCCTCCCGCCCTCCCATCCCTCCTTCCCCTCCCTCACTCTCTCCCTCTATCCTTCCCCCTCAATCCCTCCTTTCCTCCCTCATTCCCTCCATCCCTTCCCTCCCTCTATCCTTCCCCCTCCCTTCCCTCCCTCTATCCCTCGTTCCCCTTGATCCCTCCTTCCCTCCCTCATTCCCTCCATCCCTTCCCTCCCTCTATCCTTCCCCCTCCCTTCACCCTTCCCTCCCTCTATCCTTCCCTCCCGCTATCCGTCCCTCCTATTCAATTGGTTGTGCCTGGGGTAGCACCTGCTATAACAGAAAGGCAACTGCAAAAGTGCCCCCTCACATTGAGGAGGCACCACTGACATAATTAACCATAATATCTAATTAAACTAAAATAAACTCACAGTTTAAATCACATTACCCGTGTCGCTAAGACACTTTATTTCCTGCGGTGCCCACCAGTCGCTGAAGGCCCAAGCGTACCCGGTGGGCTCCGCGGGCACCCTCTAATCGAGGCTGACACTCCAGTGCAGTGCTGAGGGAGCGCTGCACTTTCGGATGTGGCGTCTTTCGGATGAGTCGTTAAACCGAGGCCCCGTCTGCTCTCTCAGGTCGATGTAAAAGATCCCATGACACTATTCAAAGAGCAGGGGAGTTGTCCCCGGTGTCCTGGTCAATATTTATCCCTCAATCAACATTACTAAAACAGATTATCTGGTCATTTATCTCATTGATGTTTGTGGGAGCTTGCTGTGCGCAAATTGGCTGCTGTATTTCCCACATTACAACAGTGACTACACTTCAAAAAAGCACTTCATTGGCTGTAAAGCGCTTTGGGACGTCGTGAGGTTGTGAAAGTCTTTCTTTCTCTCGAAGTTCATCTGGGCACAGACTAACCTTCTCCAGGCAGCCAGAGTGACAACCCCTCCCTCCGCCCCGCCTGCCCACCCGCGACACCCCCCCCCCCCCCCAGTGCCACCCGGAAAACTGTATCCTAACTCCATCCACCTGCCTTGGCTCTATGGGGGAAAAATTCAGTTGGTTGCACCTCCCGTTAGCGCCTTAAGAGGGCGCTAATGGGGCGCAAAGCATCTAGCGCCCGGGCGCAGCGATGTTTGTGCCGTTCGCGAAATTAACTAGGCATTTTGCGGCGGCGCTAAACATTACCGCCACGATCTCCTGCGCCAGCAGATCGTGACGTCAGTCGAGTGCGCAACGCCCCGGAGTGGATATTGAGTGGCGCCCCCTGCCTTACCGTCTGCCGCTAGCAACGACAGGTTGAGGGGAGCGTTTTCCAGTCAGGAAGGGACTGGGGGAGCGCTATTTAAAGGCAACCGCTTCCTGCCTTTTTTTGTTGGCGACATTTTTGAACCACGCATTCTGAGAGGGAGAGAGAGACGTCTGGAGAGATTCACCGCTGTGTGAAGGAGTTTTGGGTACTGAGCAGCACTTTGCAGGTTCATTTTGATTTGCCCTTCCTTGTATTGATTTAGAAGAGACTGTGGGGGCTGCACTCTGAGCTCTTTCCCTGGTTCTCTCCATTGTTCTTTCCAGCAGATTTGATGTACAGGTCTCTCCAGGCCGAGATTCAAGGCTGCAATGAGCAGGATGTGGATGGAAAGCAAGATCAACCCTCCCCTTTAAGAACTGGCCCGTGCCATTGTGTGTGTGTTCCATTGCTGACTGACATCACATGAGCTTCGCCAGCGCTCTGAGTTAGCGCCTCGCTCCTCAACCTTTGCGCCTTAAGACAGATGTGTAGCGGCTGATTTAGCGCTCCAATCCACGCCAGGGGCGATAAAAGTCAAGTTTGCAGTCGGAGGCGATAATTAGCGCCAGGCGCTAATCTTTGCGCCCGGCCGATAATTGCGCCCCAAACGGGGCGATACTGAATTTTTCCCCCTATATCCCTTAATACCCTTGTCTAGCAAAAATCTATCTATTTCAGATTTAAAATTATAAATTGAGCTAGCATCTACTGCTTTTTGTGGGAGAGAGTTCCACACATCTACCACCCTGTGTGTGAAGAAGTGTTTCCTAACTTCTCTCCTGAATGGCCTGGCTCTGATTTTAAGGTTATATCCCCTTGTCCTAGACTACCATACCAGCAGAAAAGGTTTCTCTCTGTCTACCCTATCAATTCCTTTCAAAATCCTAAAAACCTCAATCAAATCTCCCGTTAACCTTCTATATTCCAGCGAATACAAGCCTAGTTTATGTAATGTCTCCTCAAAATCTAACCCTTGGAGCCCTGGCCACATTCTGGTGAATCGCACTGCTCTCCTTCCAAGGCCAATATATCCTTTCTAAGGTGTGGTGCCCAGAACTGTACAAATCTGGTCTAACCAGGGCTTTTTATAGCTATAGCAAAACTGCCTCCCCTTTATATTCTAGCCTACTAATTATAAAGGCTATCATTCCATTAGCCTTTTGGATTAATTTTTGCACATTACTACTACATTTTAGTAATCTGTGTACTTGGACCCCTAAATCTCTTTGGACCTCCAACTGTTCCTAGCTTTTCACCATTTAAATAATACTCTGATCTATCATTTCTGGTCCAAAATGGATGATCTCACACTTACCTGCATTGAAATCTATCTGCCGCAGATTCACCCACTCACTTAATCTATCAATGTCTCTTTGTAATTTTATGCTGACGTCTACACTACTTACTATACCATCAATCTTTATGTCATCAGCAAACTTAGGATATATGGCTCTCTACTGAACGAGGTGTAGAAGAGTATCTCACAGAGGTCACACGTTGGAGTCAACTTCTGTCTGTACGTTAAGTTAAACCGTCCAATCTACACTCCACCACTTCACCTTCAGTAAACGCTACTCCTCACACTTGGGCTCTTCAGTCCCACCTGGTTCCCACCAGACAATCCTTTCAATATTAAAACTCACATCATGCATCAAATAACTACAAATAATAACTCTATTCTGATGAGGCGAGAGGAGGAGAATTTTTTAATTTTAATCCAGCGAATTGTTGTGATCTGGAACACACTGCCTGAAGGGGCGGTGGAAGCAGATTCAATAATAACTTTCAAAAGGGAATTGGATAAATTCTTGAAGGGGAAAAAATTTGCAGGGCTATGGGGAAAGGGCAGGGGGGAGTGGGACTAATTGGAGAGCTCTTTCAAAGAGCCAGCACAGGCACGATGGGCCGAATGGCCTCCTTCTGTGCTGTATGATTCTATGAAAGGTCATCGATCTGAAACGTTAAATCTGTTTCTCCCATCACAGGTGCTGCCTGACCTGCTGAGTGTTTCCAGCATTTTCTGCTTTTTTAATTACAAATAATAACTCCACGTACTTTGAAGGCGTGATAAAGTGATGATACAGTGAATGGGCACATATTCAGGTGCTGAGCACGCTACACATTGAGTGAGACTCTCCACTGATGAAATCACGTCCACCAGAAGCAAGTCCACCCATCTCCATAAAGACCCTTTTCAACACAAACCCTGCTGTAAGTCAGTAATCACCTGAAGGGCTGCCGTCCATGCGAAAAATACACCGTATTCAGAAATCCAAGAAGAAAGCAAAGTGTTACGGTCAAACCGCAATGGATTTCACATCTGCCCAATTTTAAAAATCTGTATGTTATGATTATGGAGGACGGGGAGTTTTGCTGCACTGGTTGAATCCAGTTTGGTAAAGGAACAAAATAAGAAAATGAGAAAAGCAGCATCCAGAGCTGTCACAGTGCGCGCTCGAAAGTCTCTGTCCCACTTCCTCAATGGTTTCTACGCCACTATTTGGAAGGCCTGCTCATGTCAGTTGAGGTGTGTACGTTTGGCAGTATAAGGATTGCTGCAATATGGTAGTATGTTGCCATACTTTATGCAATTAAAAAAAGGTCACATGGTTTACTCTCTCATGCAGTGTAAAGCAGAACTATAACTCAGGCATTTAAGAGGCAGCTAGATAAGTACATGAGGACGAGGAATAGAAGGAAGTGCTGATAGGGTGAGATGAAGCAGGGTGGGAGGAGGCTCGTGTGGAGCTTAAAATCCATCATAGGCCAGCTGGGCCGAATGGCCTGTTTCTGTGCTGTAAATTCTGTGATACTGAGTACAGAAATTTCATAGACCTGAAACTTTGATGGAGAATGGCCACTTGGGGTCTGGGGGATACTGAGTAGTAGCCACCAGGCAGGCCTGAGGTTCAGGCCCTGGTCTGTGTTGAGTCTACAGGTGCTGGGTTGCAACAATCGGCCTTCCCTAGGCTAGGGGGCAGTTTCATTTCAGAGGTGGTTTTGTACTTTGATCCAGCTAACCTGGGACCCTCTCTGTGAAGCGCTGCTGGTTCCCATACAGATGCAATGAGGAGCTTACCTGCGACATAGAGCAGGTTGTCACTGGCAACCTCCACTTTCAGGAATATCCTGCCCCTCCTCTCCGTGTGGTCCGTTCCACACATGCTGGGCACATTTATGACACATTTCTTGTGTGCGTTCAGGTCGCAGGCTGTGGAGCAGAAAGTTACCCGCATTTCAGAAACGGTCATTCCAAACCTACAACATTCACCACACCAAAATATTCAAGGGGTCTTCAGAAAAACAATCTTCTGTGTTTGTGGGAAGGGAAGAGGGAAACAGGAAGGGACAGGGAATAGGAATTACATTTTCATCGAAAATGAACATGTAACTCCCCCAGTAAATGGACTGCGAGTGTGGAACTGAGCCTTAGAGACCAGGACGGTTCCGATTCCTGTCCCCAGACTGGGCCGAATTCGCTGATCTCAGTTGCTAGAATTGGCCCATACGCTTCATGGGCTGGGGGTGCTGGTTGGGGAAGAGGAGAAATCGACCAAGGTTACATCTGCTGATCGCTAGCCAATGACTCCTGCTTAAAGGTGCACATGCGGACATCAAATCAGGATCAGGATGTGATGGCCTTCATAACCAAATAGGCTGTTGACACTCACTGGCCACTTGAGGGTGGTACTGGGGGAGGTGACTGGCAACTGGGGAAATGGCACGGGTCAGTCCCTCAGAAGGAGGGCAGGAAAAAAACTTCTGGAATGAATCCTGCTCCAAATGGACTTGTACGTTTACACCTACTGTCAGACTAAACGAGTGAAACTAATGAAGGGAAAGAAACATCAACCCTGCCGCTTCAAGTGTGGTGTTGATGGTTTGAATCTCAGCGCTGCCGACTCTGAGCTGCAGTAATGAGCTGCTTATCCTGGGTATATAAATATATATATACTTTTAATAACTTGATGTGATCCAAGCCTCAAATTACATTCCTGCAAAAGTTGAGGCTGACATCGGATCTAATTGACTTGAGATTTTACATTGAGGAATCACATCAAGGAGACTGACAAGTGAAAGGCATTTGCGGACTGGGTTATTAGGCACCTGGGTCTGTTTTAACACAAGCAGCTTTGGTGCATTTCCCCCTCAACATCACAGTAATGGAAATCCTGACATTACGCTCCACTAATGTGTGTCAGTCTGGGCCCTGCCATTAACAACTCGATGGTTTTCATCGAAATTCTATTAATTTATAAGACTTCATTGGCTGAGGGGCAGCTCAATTAAATGTACATTTCGGCATTGAGACATTTAGCTTCATGTCGCAAGAACGTAAATTATGAAAGGGAAACAACATTCTCCGATTCAGTTCCTGGTCTTCAGAGGAATGGAGTAAAATAGTCAACTGTTTACTAGCAGTGTCAGAGGAAGTGCACAGCAGATCGCCACACTTCCAGCCACAGTCTCAGCCGGCGCTAGGGGTATGTGTGTGTAATGCTGAGAAGGGTGTGTGTGTGTGTGATCGCTGTTCTTCACAAAGACAGTTGGAAATTGGTGAAAGCTCACGGGTAGTGAGTGATGAAAACATGCACGAGTGTGAACCAGCCCGGATATCTGAATCACGAGGACTACATTTCTTTCTATAATAAAACAACACTTTCCATCACGTCCACCATCAAATAACAATTGTATTCATTTTGAGTAAACCGTCATGGTGATGTACGAAATTAGCGTACTGTGACTTGAATAATTATACACACCCACCAGCACAACAGTACATTCTGTCCTTCCAAACTTGGCTTGTGTTTGGAATTGATTTTGAGCTGTACTGGAGCAAGGGACTGATGGTCCCAGGTTTGTGTCCGAGGGAGGGAGCTGAATTAACAGAATTGCTCATGAGGTGTTCAATAGTGAAGTGTTGATGGGGAGAGATGAAGAGGGGTGGGGAGGAGGCTCATGTGGAGTATAAACACCGGCACGGGCCAGTTGGGACGAATGGCCTGTTTCTGTGCTAAAAATTCTATGTAAAAGTGTTGCTTTCATTGTGATTTTTCCCAAAGTGCCCCCATTAAACAAATTCTGCACGACTCCGCTTTCTTCTCAAGGAGTTATGTTAATACTAAGAGGAAACTCACTGTCACATTTCATCCCTTGGTGAATGAGGCCGTATAACAGTGAGCCGCAGTGATCACAGAACGTCGGGCTGCCATAAGTGTGGATTTTAAATTTGTGTTTGCTCCTCGGGTCCTAGAAATAGAAGCAGAAGAAAAAAACCAAGTTTAATTCTTCGTTTTTTTTAAAAGTTCCTCCGTTTAACTTAATGATCCTGATCACGTTCACAATTTCCATCCGGTGACCCCACGCCTCCGCTCTCTGCAAGTACACACAACACAGACAGTCAGAGCAAGGAGGCTACAATCCCATCCGTGGATCAGATGCTGCAAACTTAAGCTACAAAGTTACTACAGTGAGGGGAGCAGGGACGTACAGTAACTCTGCCCTCTCATCAGCTGTTCCAACAGCTTTAGCTCCAATTCAGGACTTTGCAATTGATCTCTCAGAGACCCCCTCCACGTTCAGAGGGACTTTGTAGCTGGGATTGGACCATTCCCTCCAACACTTTACAGCAACGGCATCGAACCGACATATTCACAATCAAAATCGCATCGGGTTAGCGGAACGTGCGAAAGGAAACCAGCACATTAACCAGAATTTGGCAAACCCAGAGATGCCGTCACAGAGCTGTTGTAAATGAGAATGAGGGATGCACTGGATAGCAAACTCCCCACTCTCAATTTAACTCGCATACATAAATTGGGTAAAAAAATCACTTCAGAAGAGAATTAAGATACAGAAATAGACAGTATCTGGTCAATCCGGATCTATTCAATCCGGGTCTGGTCAATCCGGATCTATTCAATCCGGGTCTGGTAGGTCCGGAGTTGTCAGTCCAGGTCTGATCAGTCCAGGTCTAGTCAGCCTGGAGTTGGTCAATCTGGAGCTGGTCAGTCCAGGTTGGGTCTGGTCAATCCGGGTGTGGTCGGTCCGGAGTTGTCAGTCCAGGTCTGGTCAGTCCAGATCTGGTCAGCCTGGAGTTGGTCAATCTGGAGCTGGTCAGTCCAGGTTGGGTCTGGTCAGTCCAGGTCTGGTCAGCCTGGAGTTGGTCAATCTGGAGCTGGTCAGTCCAGGTTGGGTCTGGTCAGTCCAGGTCTGGTCAGTCTGGAGTTGGTCAATCCGGAGCTGGTCAGTCCAGGTTGGGTGTGGTCAATCCGGGTCTGGTCAATCCGGGTCTGGTAGAGAAAGATCGGTCAACATTTGAGCGCCCATCTTTCTCCTTCAAATGCAGACTGACCTGTTGTGCATTTCCAGCATTTTGTGTCTTTATTTCAAATTTCCAGTATTCAACATTTCAGAAACGAACACATCCAAAAACAGATACATCTTAAAAATAAATGACACCGGTGACGAGGTAATAAGAAATTCTGCAGCAACTAAATGCTGAACTTTTGGAATAAATATCTCCAGGAATGATCAGATCTGCATTATAAATACCCATCTGTCCCAGGCTGCGTCAAACTGTCACCTCATTTACATGATTACAGGGCAAGAAACTTTTCAAAATGCAAAATAGCTGGATTTAGATTTAGAATTTGATTTAGACTGTTAACTAGACTAAACAAGTCAAATTCACACATATCCCTACTTCCCATCACGAAGCATCACACATCAGGGGCACTGGTTGCAGTGAGATTACTTAACATGGTAGGCTCAATCTCTGAGACCCGCACTCCCAAGGAGACTGCTGCCCATAATCCCTGTCGCTACCACTCTATGGTATACCACGTTGGTGCTCTGACCCAGTGTATCACTAAAGAGCTGCTATCTCTTACCTTAATTGGTGTCAGCCATGGCTCAGTGGGTAGCACTCTTGCCTCAGAGTCAGAGTGTTGTGGGTTCAAGACCCACTCCAGAGACTTCCGCATAAAATCTCAGCTGACACTCCAGTGCAGTACTGAGGGAGTGCTGCACTGTCGGAGGTGCCCTCTTTCGGATGAGATGTTAAACCGAGGCCCCGTCTGCCCTCTCATTTGGATGTAAAAGATCCCACAACACTATTTGAAGAAGAGCTGGGGAGTTGTCCTATCCCTCAATTAAAACCGTTTCATTGTTTATGGGACTTTGCTGCACACAAATTGGCTGCTACGTTTCCCTAATTACAACAGTAACCACATTTCCAGAAGTACTTCATTGGCTGTAAAGTGCTTTGGGACGTACTGATGTTGTAAAAGGCGCTATATAAATGCAAATTATTTCTTCTTTCTTTCTAATGGGGGGTGGGGGGGAAAGGGTGGGGAAACAACTTAACTGGGAGAGTATAGAGCGTAGTAATGGAACATGAGTACGAAGTTCTCCAGCTCAATACCCAAACCCGCACCAACAATCGGCTGGGGAAAGACTGAACAAAATGGCAGTCACAGGGTTGACTGTTGTACGCTGGGTGTGTCTGTAGTTTCACTCTCCGTGTGTTGTACGCTGGGTGTGTCTGTAGTTTCACTCTCGGTGTGTTGTACGCTGGGTGTGTCTGTAGTTTCACTCTCCGTGTGTTGTACGCTGGGTGTGACTGTAGTTTCACTCTCCGTGTGTTGTACGCTGGGTGTGTCTGTAGTTTCACGCTCCGTGTGTTGTACGCTGGGTGTGACTGTAGTTTCACTCTCCGTGTGTTGTACGCTGGGTGTGTCTGTAGTTTCACTCTCCGTGTGTTGTACGCTGGGTGTGTCTGTAGTTTCACTCTCCGTGTGTTGTACACTGGGTGTGACTGTAGTTTCACTCTCCGTGTGTTGTACGCTGGGTGTGTCTGTAGTTTCACTCTCCGTGTGTTGTACACTGGGTGTGTCTGTAGTTTCACTCTCCGTGTGTTGTACGCTGGGTGTGTCTGTAGTTTCACTCTCCGTGTGTTGTACACTGGGTGTGACTGTAGTTTCACTCTCCGTGTGTTGTACGCTGGGTGTGTCTGTAGTTTCACTCTCCGTGTGTTGTACGCTGGGTGTGACTGTAGTTTCACTCTCCGTGTGTTGTACGCTGGGTGTGTCTGTAGTTTCACTCTCCGTGTGTTGTACGCTGGGTGTGACTGTAGTTTCACTCTCCGTGTGTTGTACGCTGGGTGTGTCTGTAGTTTCACTCTCCGTGTGTTGTACGCTGGGTGTGACTGTAGTTTCACTCTCCGTGTGTTGTACGCTGGGTGTGTCTGTAGTTTCACTCTCCGTGTGTTGTACGCTGGGTGTGACTGTAGTTTCACTCTCCGTGTGTTGTACGCTGGGTGTGTCTGTAGTTTCACTCTCCGTGTGTTGTACGCTGGGTGTGACTGTAGTTTCACTCTCCGTGTGTTGTACGCTGGGTGTGTCTGTAGTTTCACTCTCCGTGTGTTGTACGCTGGGTGTGACTGTAGTTTCACTCTCCGTGTGTTGTACGCTGGGTGTGACTGTAGTTTCACTCTCCGTGTGTTGTATGCTGGGTGTGTCTGTAGTTTCACTCTCCGTGTGTTGTACGCTGGGTGTGTCTGTAGTTTCACTCTCCGTGTGTTGTACGCTGGGTGTGTCTGTAGTTTCACTCTCCGTGTGTTGTACGCTGGGTGTGTCTGTAGTTTCACTCTCGGTGTGTTGTACGCTGGGTGTGTCTGTAGTTTCACTCTCCGTGTGTTGTACACTGGGTGTGACTGTAGTTTCACTCTCCGTGTGTTGTACGCTGGGTGTGTCTGTAGTTTCACTCTCCGTGTGTTGTACGCTGGGTGTGACTGTAGTTTCACTCTCCGTGTGTTGTACGCTGGGTGTGTCTGTAGTTTCACTCTCCGTGTGTTGTACACTGGGTGTGACTGTAGTTTCACTCTCCGTGTGTTGTACGCTGGGTGTGTCTGTAGTTTCACTCTCCGTGTGTTGTACACTGGGTGTGACTGTAGTTTCACTCTCCGTGTGTTGTACGCTGGGTGTGTCTGTAGTTTCACTCTCCGTGTGTTGTACACTGGGTGTGACTGTAGTTTCACTCTCCGTGTGTTGTACGCTGGGTGTGTCTGTAGTTTCACTCTCCGTGTGTTGTACACTGGGTGTGACTGTAGTTTCACTCTCCATGTGTTGTACGCTGGGTGTGACTGTAGTTTCACTCTCCGTGTGTTGTACGCTGGGTGTGTCTGTAGTTTCACTCTCCGTGTGTTGTACGCTGGGTGTGTCTGTAGTTTCACTCTCGGTGTGTTGTACGCTGGGTGTGTCTGTAGTTTCACTCTCGGTGTGTCTGTAGTTTCACTCTCGGTGTGTTGTACGCTGGGTGTGTCTGTAGTTTCACTCTCGGTGTGTCTGTAGTTTCACTCTCCGTGTGTTGTACGCTGGGTGTGTCTGTAGTTTCACTCTCGGTGTGTTGTACGCTGGGTGTGTCTGTAGTTTCACTCTCAGTGTGTTGTACACTGGGTGTGTCTGTAGTTTCACTCTCGGTGTGTTGTACACTGGGTGTGTCTGTAGTTTCACTCTCGGTGTGTTGTACGCTGGGTGTGTCTGTGGTTTCACTCTCGGTGTGTTGTACACTGGGTGTGTCTGTAGTTTCACTCGGTGTGTTGTACACTGGGTGTGACTGTAGTTTCACTCTCGGTGTGTTGTACACTGGGTGTGTCTGTAGTTTCACTCTCGGTGTGTTGTACGCTGGGTGTGTCTGTAGTTTCACTCAGTGTGTTGTACACTGGGTGTGTCTGTAGTTTCACTCTCGGTGTGTTGTACGCTGGGTGTGTCTGTAGTTTCACTCAGTGTGTTGTACACTGGGTGTGTCTGTAGTTTCACTCTCCGTGTGTTGTACGCTGGGTTTGACTGTAGTTTCACTCTCGGTGTGTTGTACGCTGGGTGTGTCTGTAGTTTCACTCTCGGTGTGTTGTACGCTGGGTGTGTCTGTAGTTTCACTCTCCATGTGTTGTACGCTGGGTGTGTCTGTAGTTTCACTCTCGGTGTGTTGTACGATGGGTGTGACTAGTTTCACTCTCCGTGTGTTGTACGCTGGGTGTGTCTGTAGTTTCACTCTCCGTGTGTTGTACGCTGGGTGTGACTGTAGTTTCACTCTCCGTGTGTTGTACGCTGGGTGTGTCTGTAGTTTCACTCTCCGTGTGTTGTACGCTGGGTGTGACTGTAGTTTCACTCTCCGTGTGTTGTACGCTGGGTGTGTCTGTAGTTTCACTCTCCGTGTGTTGTACGCTGGGTGTGACTGTAGTTTCACTCTCCGTGTGTTGTACGCTGGGTGTGTCTGTAGTTTCACTCTCCGTGTGTTGTACGCTGGGTGTGACTGTAGTTTCACTCTCCGTGTGTTGTACGCTGGGTGTGTCTGTAGTTTCACTCTCCGTGTGTTGTACGCTGGGTGTGACTGTAGTTTCACTCTCCGTGTGTTGTACGCTGGGTGTGACTGTAGTTTCACTCTCCGTGTGTTGTACGCTGGGTGTGTCTGTAGTTTCACTCTCCGTGTGTTGTACACTGGGTGTGACTGTAGTTTCACTCTCCGTGTGTTGTACGCTGGGTGTGTCTGTAGTTTCACTCTCCGTGTGTTGTACACTGGGTGTGACTGTAGTTTCACTCTCCGTGTGTTGTACGCTGGGTGTGTCTGTAGTTTCACTCTCCGTGTGTTGTACACTGGGTGTGACTGTAGTTTCACTCTCCGTGTGTTGTACGCTGGGTGTGTCTGTAGTTTCACTCTCCGTGTGTTGTACACTGGGTGTGACTGTAGTTTCACTCTCCATGTGTTGTACGCTGGGTGTGACTGTAGTTTCACTCTCCGTGTGTTGTACGCTGGGTGTGTCTGTAGTTTCACTCTCCGTGTGTTGTACGCTGGGTGTGTCTGTAGTTTCACTCTCGGTGTGTTGTACGCTGGGTGTGTCTGTAGTTTCACTCTCGGTGTGTCTGTAGTTTCACTCTCGGTGTGTTGTACGCTGGGTGTGTCTGTAGTTTCACTCTCGGTGTGTCTGTAGTTTCACTCTCCGTGTGTTGTACGCTGGGTGTGTCTGTAGTTTCACTCTCGGTGTGTTGTACGCTGGGTGTGTCTGTAGTTTCACTCTCAGTGTGTTGTACACTGGGTGTGTCTGTAGTTTCACTCTCGTGTGTTGTACACTGGGTGTGTCTGTAGTTTCACTCTCGGTGTGTTGTACGCTGGGTGTGTCTGTGGTTTCACTCTCGGTGTGTTGTACACTGGGTGTGTCTGTAGTTTCACTCGGTGTGTTGTACACTGGGTGTGACTGTAGTTTCACTCTCGGTGTGTTGTACACTGGGTGTGTCTGTAGTTTCACTCTCGGTGTGTTGTACGCTGGGTGTGTCTGTAGTTTCACTCAGTGTGTTGTACACTGGGTGTGTCTGTAGTTTCACTCTCGGTGTGTTGTACGCTGGGTGTGTCTGTAGTTTCACTCAGTGTGTTGTACACTGGGTGTGTCTGTAGTTTCACTCTCCGTGTGTTGTACGCTGGGTTTGACTGTAGTTTCACTCTCGGTGTGTTGTACGCTGGGTGTGTCTGTAGTTTCACTCTCGGTGTGTTGTACGCTGGGTGTGTCTGTAGTTTCACTCTCCATGTGTTGTACGCTGGGTGTGTCTGTAGTTTCACTCTCGGTGTGTTGTACGATGGGTGTGACTAGTTTCACTCTCCGTGTGTTGTACGCTGGGTTTGACTGTAGTTTCACTCTCCGTGTGTTGTACGATGGGTGTGACTGTAGTTTCACTCGGTGTGTTGTACACTGGGTGTGACTGTAGTTTCACTCTCGGTGTGTTGTACGATGGGTTTGACTG
This sequence comes from Squalus acanthias, assembly GCA_030390025.1. Classification (NCBI taxonomy): domain Eukaryota; kingdom Metazoa; phylum Chordata; class Chondrichthyes; order Squaliformes; family Squalidae; genus Squalus; species Squalus acanthias. Next base: position 2,401,343 of record CM059447.1, on the reverse strand, counting down.
TAGTTTCACTCTCGGTGTGTTGTACGATGGGTGTGACTAGTTTCACTCTCCGTGTGTTGTACGCTGGGTTTGACTGTAGTTTCACTCTCCGTGTGTTGTACGATGGGTGTGACTGTAGTTTCACTCGGTGTGTTGTACACTGGGTGTGACTGTAGTTTCACTCTCGGTGTGTTGTACGATGGGTTTGACTGTAGTTTCACTCTCGGTGTGTTGTACGCTGGGTTTGACTGTAGTTTCATTCTCCGTGTGTTGTACGCTGGGTTTGACTGTAGTTTCACTCTTCGTGTGTTGTACGCTTGGTGTGACTGTAGTTTCACTCTCCGTGTGTTGTACGCTGGGTTTGACTGTAGTTTCACTCTCGGTGTGTTGTACGCTGGGTTTGACTGTAGTTTCATTCTCCGTGTGTTGTACGCTGGGTTTGACTGTAGTTTCACTCTTCGTGTGTTGTACGCTGGGTGTGACTGTAGTTTCACTCTCCGTGTGTTGTACGCTTGGTGTGACTGTAGTTTCACTCTCCATGTGTTGTACGCTGGGTGTGACTGTAGTTTCACTCTTCGTGTGTTGTACGCTGGGTGTGACTGTAGTTTCACTCTCGGTGTGTTGTACAATGGGTGTGTCTGTAGTTTCACTCTCGGTGTGTTGTACGCTTGGTGTGACTGTAGTTTCACTCTCCATGTGTTGTACGCTGGGTGTGACTGTAGTTTCACTCTTCGTGTGTTGTACGCTGGGTGTGACTGTAGTTTCACTCTCCGTGTGTTGTACAATGGGTGTGTCTGTAGTTTCACTCTCGGTGTGTTGTACGCTTGGTGTGACTGTAGTTTCACTCTCCGTGTGTTGTACGATGGGTGTGACTGTAGTTTCACTCTCGGTGTGTTGTACGCTTGGTGTGACTGTAGTTTCACTCTCCGTGTGTTGTGCGCTGGGTTTGTCTGTAGTTTCACTCTCTGTGTGTTGTACACTGGGTTTGACTGTAGTTTTGCAGTCCGTGTCTTGTACACTGAGTTTGACTGTAGTTTTGCAGTCCGTGTGTTGTATACCGTCTGACGAGGGTGAAGTATGAGACTGACTGCCCCTGTGAGACTGCACCCCAGCTAGAGTCAACACCTCGAGAGAAAATTGAAAGGAGAAAATCACAGGTGACTATGGTGTGCAGCCCCTTTAACAAGGATGGTGCAATCCTGAGGCGTATTCTGAGGAGGTGGGACTTTAACACCAGTTAATGACCATTCACCAACACATCAGAACAGACTTCTCAATTTCTCCAATGACCATTAAACTCCCCTTACACCAGCAAAGTCTCATTTATGCAGACTACATCTGTCCCATATTCTGATAACGAAGCTGTATCGCTCAGAATGAGTAGGTCCTTCTTTGGGTTTTTTGTGTACACTTGTTTTCCCCCCCTCCGTCACTGAGTTGCCGTGGGAACAACCTATTATTGATGCCAGAAAACCTGAGCTGTCACTGTGTTAATTCCCTCATTATTCTGCTGGTGCGACGATAAATTAAATGAAAATGTTAACATAACAACACCATATAAATTCCAGCTCCTTCACCTGAAGCAGCGAATTCAAAAGATTCAAAAGAAGCCTTTGGAACAGAGTCTGAAACGTTTTAATGCGTTGCCTGGCTCCTTTTTCTCCGCCGCAGCTAGAATTCCATTATTTTCTTTATGATATCAAGATGAAAGCCGAACAACCAAGGTTACGCTCCGCGCAGTGAAGAGAGTCTGAGCAGCTCCATCACGTTTGATGCCCTGTTTCAGTCTTTAACAATCTCCCACGGTCCAGTCACTTCATTTCCCGCCGTGTGACCATTAAAGTGTTTCGGGCCCTGCGAGAGAGCGCGCAAGGCCGTCACTCGATACGTCCGTGAAGTGGCTGGTCCCCTAAGAACCTACCATCCCATAGACTGGTACAACGTTGGGTCCCACAGCAGCATTCTCCTGACCTCAGCCCTGTGGTCCAAGGGGAAGCATGAGGCAGAATCTGGAAGCTTCTTCTCTCCCGAGTGTGGGATTCAGGGAGTCGTCATTCCCGGGACTCTCTCGTACATCAGCTGGTTGGGGAGCAGCAGATTGAGCAGTAGAATCTGCTCGCCCGGCCTCTCCTAAAACCCATTGACCTTAGGATGGTGCCTCTGCCGAACACAAGAATGGGAGGCGGCCATTCAGCCCCTCGGGCCTGTACCGCCATTCAATGAGATCATGGCTGATCTGTACCTCAACTCCATTTCCCCGCCGTTGCTCCATATCCCTTGATACCCTTATCATAAAATCATGGAATAGTACAGCACAGAAGGAGGCCATTCACCCCATCGAGTCTGCGCCGGCTCTTTCGAAGAGCAATCCAGTTAGTCCCACTGCCCCCTGCTCTTTCCCCACACCACTGCAATTTTTTCTCCTTCAAGAATTTATCCAATTCCCCTTTTGAAGGCTACTATTGAATCTGTTTCCACCGCCCTATCAGGCAGTGCATTCCAAATCCTAACCACTTGTTGTGTAAAAAAGTTTTTCCTCATGTCGCCTCTGGTTCCTTACCCAACAAAAATCTATCAACCTCAGTTTTGAAAATTTAAATTGACCCCCTGTGTCCACACCCTTTTGAGGGAGTGGGTCTCACATTTCCACGACACTGTGTGTGAAAAAGTGCTTCCTTATTTCACTCCTAGATGGCCTGGCTCAAATTTTTAAATGTTCTGGATTCTCAATGCCAAGATCTCAGCACGCCTGTGGAGGCCAGTGACAGCAAACTGCATTTATACAGTTCATTTCAGGTAGCAAAACCTCCTCAAGTGTTTAACAGTTTGCGGGGGGCGGGGGGATGGGGGGGGCGGGTGGTGGTGGGGGGGGGGTTCAGGCCTGAGCAGAAATAGGAGGTGGTCCAGGGGGTTTGGGCAAAAGGCCATGTCAAAAAGAAGCAGGTTTTAAGGCAGATTTGGAAGATGTGGCAAAATGAAGGGGGTTTGAGGAGCGGAGTTCCAGGGTGTAGGGCAAGTTAGCTGAAGGATCTGCCACTGATGGTCGACGAGAGGAGGGAGAGAGGGGCATGGCTGCCCAGCAACACAGGTTATTGCAAGACAAGCAGTCAGCAGGTGTGTAGAACTGCGCGAGCGTGAACCTTGCACAATCCCATCACCCTGATGATATTCACCGTGGCAACAGTAAGTGCGCTGAGTTACCGCCTCGCACTGACTGCCAGCCCTCCATTAACCCGACCCATCATAGCGATTGCATTACATCAATGGTGCTACTGTTAGCACCAAATTGGCATAAGCTAAATGGGGACACATTGCCATGGTAACACCTCATTCTTTCCCACAGTTGTACACCAAGAGCCCAGCAATGAAGGCAAGAGGGATACGAAGACATCGTCTTGACATTGGTGTTACCAAGTTCTGCCCAAAGGCTCGGATTCCCAGCATCGAGAGACCACAAACTCATGGGATCACGGGCGAAACACTGGGTGGTGAGCAGAAAGGGTTGACCAACAACAATTTGCATTTATATAGCAGCTTTAAAATAGTAAAACGTCCCAAGACATTTCACAGGCGCGTTATCAGATTAAAAACTGACACCGACCCAAAGGAGACGACATTAGGCCAGGTGACCAAAAGCTTGGTCAAAGAGGTATGCTTTAAGAAGCGTCTTAAAAGGAGGAGGTGAAAAGGTTTACGGTGTGAGGAAACACGCACAGGCGCGCCGCACACAGACACGTGCTATACAGTGCATTGCCAACAATGGCAAAATGGTGGCAGCAGAGGTACAATGGTCAGTTTGCCACATTGAGGGGGGGAGGGGCGGTGGGGAGTGGGAAGAGAGAAGCTGACAGGAACATTTGGTTACGCCAACTCCATTTTAATCATCAAAACAACTGTCAGCATAAGTAAAGAGCATCCTCTCTCATTCAACACTATTACATATTCTTAAAAAGTAATGATACGAACATAGGAACAGGAGATAAAAATCTCTCGATCTCAGTCTTGAAAATTTCCATTGACCCGACTGGGGAGAGAGTTCCAGAATCCCACTACCCTTTGTGTGAAAATGTGCTTCCCGATTTCACTCTTAAATGACCTGGCTCTAATTTTAAGATTGTTTCCGATTGTTCTAGATTAGTTTCTCTGTATCCACTATCGAATCCTTTTATCATTTTATAGACCTCAATTAGATCTCCCCTCAACTCAAGGGAATACTCTCCTGTCCTATTCCCCATGTACATTTCTCAGTCATTCATAAGAACATAAGAATTAAGAGCAGGAGTTGGCCATTCGGCCCTTTGAGCCTGCTCCGCCATTCAATAAGATCATGGCTGATCATCGACCTCAACTCCACTTTCCCACCCGATCCGCATTTCCCTTGATACCCTTAATATTCAAAAATCTACTAATCTCTGTCTTGAATATACTCAACGACTGAACATCCACAGCCCTCTGGGGTAGAGAATTCCAAAGATTCACAATCCTTTGAGTGAAGAAATTTCTCATCTCAGTCTTAAATGGCCACCCCGTTATTCTGAGACTGTGACCCCGTGTTCTAGATTCCCCAGTCAAGGGAAAGCCTCACAGCATCTGTCAAGCCCCTTAAGAATTTTGTATGTTTCAATGAGATCACCTCTCATTCTTCTAAACTCTAGCGAATATAGGCCTAGTCTACTCAATCTCTCCTCATAGGACAATCCCCCCATCCCAAGAATGAGTCTGGTGAACCTTTGTTGCACTCTCTCTATGGCAGGTATATCCTTTTCTTAGCTAAGGAGACCAAAACTGTACACAATACTCCAGGTGTGGTCTCACCAGGGCCCTATATAATTGCAGTAAGACTTCTTTACTTTTATACTCCAATCCTCTTGTAATAAAGGCCAACATACCATTTGCTTTCCTAATTGCTTGCTGTACCTACATTTTAACTTTCAGTGATTCGTGTACAAGGACACCCAGGTCCCTCTGAACACCAACATTTCCAAATCTCTCACCATTTAAAAAATATTCAGCTTTTCTATTTTTCCTACCAAAGTGGATAACTTCACATTTCCCCACATTATACTCCATCTGCCATGTTCTTGCCACTCACTTAGCCTGCCTATATCCCCTTGAAGCCTCTTTGCATCCTCCTCACAACTTACTTTCCCACCTAGCTTTGTATCATCAGCAAACTTGGATACATTACACTCGGTCCCCTCATCTGAGTCATTGATATAGATTGTAAATAGCTGAGGCCCAAGCACTGATCCTTGCGGTACCCCACTAGTTGCAGCCTGAAAATGACCCGTTTATTCCTACTCTCTGTTTTCTGTCCGTTAACCAAACCTCAATCCATGCTGGTATATTACCCCCAATCCCATGAGCACTAATTTTGTGTAATAACCTTTTGTGTGGCACCTTATCGAATGCTTTCTGAAAATCCAAATACACCACATCCACTGGTTCCCCCTTATCTACCCTGCTAGACATTCTCTCCTGTCCCTCCCACTGTGACTGTCTCTTGCTCCGTTGAGTAGAGATGGAGAGATCTGCTGACATTCCTGCGTTTCAGGGAGAGCTGACACTAATGCACTGGGACAGCTCCACCACTGCTATCAAAAACAAGAAAGGACACGAAGCTTCACAACTCGAGCTCACTCAATGTCAACAATACCGAGACAGAAAATAAATCTCCTGTGACTGGACCCATACAACTCACCTGTCACTGGGCTGATTTATAATGCATCGGAACAAAAACATACTTCCGCCAAATCACTTTAGTGTCGTACGATATGTGCCTGTTGCTCCCCTTAAGTTGTTCAAAGAGCCGGCACATGCACGATGGGCCAAATGGCCTCCTTCTGTGCGGGATCATTCTGTGATTCAGACTCCCCGCTTCCTTGTTCTATTAACACTGTATTCAAAAAATAATTAAAATCTGTACAGTTTGAGTTTCAAGAAGTGAATAGGACGTGTGGAGGCCTCTTGATCCTCGGCTGGTGAGCAAGGCAGCTGGTGGGGCTCCTCAACACTTCTATTTCAGGGATCGTATTTTAATGTGCCTCTCAATCGCTGGAAGATCGTAAATTAGAGAGAGGTAGCGTCGCTGGATCAGACAGCGGACAAGCAGTGCTCATTTTCTGGGAGCCAGGAAGCATTAATTAAACCGTTTGCAATACTCTCACCACCTGCAAGTGCTTCAGCAATGGGAAAATATACAGCTAATAATACAGGAGCTAACCGGTGGTGGGGGGGGGGGGGGGGGGGGTGCGGGGGGATACTTTTCCCAACAAATGTAGATTCTAAACGAGTATTGATGAAACACAACACAGCTGGAAAATGACTGGAACAGATCAAGAGTTAGAATTTGCTCAAAGTGTTAGCTTTTCTTCTCCCCTTAGCAGCAGCCTTCAACAACAACTTGCCTTTAACATAGTAAAAATGTCCCCAGGCGCTTCACAGGAGCGTTATCAGACAACAAATTGACACAAAGCCACACAAGCAGATATTAGGACAGGTGACCAAAAGCTTGGTCAAAGAGGTAAGTTTTAATCAGCGCTTTAAAGCTGACAGAGGCGGAGGAGTTTAGGGATGGAATTCCAGAGCTTAGGGCCTGAGCAGCTGACGGCACGGCCGCCAATGGTGGAGTGATTAAAATCGAGGGATGCGGAAGAGCCAGAATTGGAGGAGTGCAGAGATCTCGGAGGGTTGTAGGAGGTTACAGAGATAGGGAGGGCCAAGGCCATAAGTAGCTCACCCGATTGAGTATACTCCATACATGAACCTAGACAGTAAGTTTGACAGTGGGGGCGACATAGTCAAGACCAATCCCACCCTCACCCATTGGTGCATTACAACTTTTTCCAGAAGAGGTCACTGTTTGGTGATCAGGAAACAAGAAAGGTTGTATTTATATGGTGCAGTCCCTGATGTTACATCAGGAAACACGCAGCTAATGTATGCACAGTAAGATCCCACAAGCGCCAATATGAGATGAATGACCATTTAATCTATTTTGGGTGATGGTTGAGGGATGTGGAGTAAAAATCACCAGTCCAGGGGCACTGGGGTCAATTGCAGCACTGGTGCTGGTGTCATGGAACCCTCTCTTTTTAAAGCAATTCTCTCCAATGCTGGCCTTCTAGTATCGTGGGCCGCTCTGCTGGTGACCACCAGAGGGTGCTGGAGTGCAGGACAGGGCAATGCTCCCTCAGAGTGATAGGTCTCCCCCACTGCACCTCAACAGCATCGCCCCCTGCTGGAATAGCTGAGGTCAAGTCATCACAGAAGGAAAGAAAGAATATAGCGCCTTCCACGACCTCAGCACGTCCCAAATCACTTTACAATGAAATGCTTTTTTGAAGTGTAGTCACTGTTGTAATGTAGGAAACACGGCAGCTAATTTGCGCACAGCAAGGTCCCACAAACAGTAATGTGATAATGACCAGATAATCTTTTTTAGTGATGTCGATTGAGGGATAAATAATGACCAGGACACTGGGGAGAACTCCCCTGCCATGGGATCTTTTACATCCACTCAAGAGGGCAGGCAGGGTCTCGGTTTAACGTCTCATCCGAAAGACGGCACCTCCGACAGTGCAGCACTCCCTCACCACTGCACTAGGAGCGTCAACCTGGATTTTGCGCTCAAGTCTCTGGAGTGGGACTTGAACCCACAACCTTCTGACTCAGAGACGAGGGTGCTGCCCACTGAGCCATGGCTGACACGGTAAACTCAGATTGCACCAAATCCATGGAACACTGCACTGGCATTCTCGTGGGTTCACTTTTGTGAAGCTTTTATTTGGGCAGGTCTGTGAAGCCACAATGCAACGAGCTAATAAACACAGACAGGTTTTCGCACTTGTCCTTCACCCGCGGTTTTGAAAAAGGTTCAGCAGGACATCAGTTTCGCTATTTGAGAAGCAGAGTGGGAACGACCGGTTTTAAATTCTCACCTTGACACACACAATCAGGCCTGTGACACACACACACAATCAGGCCGGTGACACACACACACACACACACAATCAGGCCGGTGACACACACACACACACACACACACACACAATCAGTCCGGTGACACACACACACACACAAAATCAGGCCCGTCACAGACCCAAAGGTGCTCAAACCCTGTGCTTAAGAGTCAGACTGTCCCCGTCAGAAAAGCCTCAGCCCCTCTCAGCTAGATTTTGCACCTCAGACTGGAAAGGGAGGGAGAGAGTCCTGACCAACATCACAGGGTGAGGCTTCCTCTGCACAATGGATTATTTCTTCCAGCTCCTGTTTTGCTTTTTCCTATTTCCTGAAAGGGACAACGCCCTGCCTGTAATCCTGCTCTCTCCCCCACCCCTCCCAGCACCGATAGAGGAGGCACTCATCCTGCTCCCGGTTAAATGTGGTCTGAGGGAGTGGGAGAAGCCTCCTGCAGACAGAGACCCTCTGCTCCGCTCCCCACCGCAGGGCACAGAGCACTGTGAAGTCGCTGCAGCAAGACCGATAATTCCACAGGGCTGTGGTTATTCAAAGCAACTCTAGTGTGACTGGGAGTTTTAACACACACTAACCGTGATTGTGATGAATTTAGCATTTCAAAAGGATAGTTTCCTTTTTAGAGTCAACAAAATGATAAATCACGAACTGAATTAAAGCGTAGTTTGAACGTACAATAAACCCTGACGTACTTGGTGTGAGATGAAGTTACGACAGCTACATGTCTAGCTGTAGTTAAGAAGCATGCAATTACGACCATATCCCGCCCCCCACCAAGGTAACAGAAAGTGATTCTATATTCACACTGTATTCCACAGACAGAGGTTTATGATTATTGAGGGCAGTCTACAACAGTCCAGAGAGGAGGCTCCCAACACAAGGAATCAGTGATCAGCTCCAACATCGTGACTGGTAGAATCACACTCCCATCGTTCCTGAAGATTACAATCCCTGAAATTACACTTTCCCAGCAATGTCTGAGATTACAATCCCTGAGATTACAATCCCTGAGATTACACTATCCCAGCAATGTCTGAGATTACAATCCCTGAAATTACACTTTCCCAGCAATGTCTGAGATTACAATCCCTGAGATTACAATCCCTGAGATTACACTATCCCAGCAATGTCTGAGATTACAATCCCTGAGATTACAATCCCTGAGATTACACTATCCCAGCAATGTCTGAGATTACAATCCCTGAAATTACACTTTCCCAGCAATGTCTGAGATTACAATCCCTGAGATTACACTATCCTAGCAACGTCTGAGATTACAATCCCTGAGATTACACTATCCTAGCAACGTCTGAGATTACAATCCCTGAGGTTACACTATCCCAGCAATGTCTGAGATTACAATCCCTGAGGTTACACTATCCCAGCAATGTCTGAGATTACAATCCCTGAGATTACACTATCCTAGCAATCCCTGAGATTACACTATCCCAGCAATGTCTGAGATTACAATCCCTGAGATTACAATCCCTGAGATTACACTATCCTAGCAATCCCTGAGATTACAATCTGTGAGATTACACTATCCCAGCAATGTCTGAGATTACAATCCCTGAGATTACACTATCCCAGCAATCCCTGAGATTATAATCCCTGAAATTACACTATCCCAGCAATGTCTGAGATTACAATCCCTGAGATTACACTATCCCAGAATGGTCTGTAAATTAGGATCCCTAAAATCATAGCATCCCAGCAGTGTCTGAGGACTACAATCACTGAGAGTGCCCTACCTCAGCAGTGTCTGAGGATAGCAATCCCTGAGAGTGCCCTATATCAGCAGTGTCTGAGGATAACAATCCCTGAGAGTGCCCTATATCAGCAGTGTCTGAGGATAACAATTCCTGAGAGTGCCCTATCTCAGCAGTGTCTGAGGACTACAATCCCTGAGAGTGCCCTATCTCAGCAGTGTCTGAGGACTACAATCCCTGAGAGTGCCCTATATCAGCAGTGTCTAAGGATAACAATCCCTGAGAGTGCCCTATCTCAGCAGTGTCTGAGGATAACAATCCCTGAGAGTGCCCTATCTCAGCAGTGTCTGAGGATCTCCTTTTCCACTGTACAGACTGTGACCACATGCCTGAGTATTTAATATAACAGTTTGGTAAGAGGTTGAATTTTGTCGCCAACCAGTCCAAAGCATAAGCATCTGTCAGCACTGGCTCTGTCTTTTCTATTTACTTTGGTCCTTTGACCTTTGGGAATCTCCCAACCCAATAGCTGAGGCATCAGGAGCACCCCGATTATGAAAGAATGTGCAATTCACCGCTACGTATTGGCACTCAGACTCGTTGGCAAGGACATGTCAAGCTATTGCATCATTGGCAGGCCTTGCTGAGGAGCATCCAGTAAGTCTCAGCACTCACAGGCTGCGAGCAGCCCCAGCAGTGTCGAGCTTCACTTTATCAAAAGTAACAGTTGGATTCAGAGATATGGAAGCATACGTTAGCAACACAGAAACACTGTGAACTGAGTCATCACTCAGCTCCGTTGTGGTGGTCTGGATCATTTCACATATACACACACAGGTCCGCGTATGATCAGGAGATAGTTTATAAATCATTCTCCACCGACATCACTGCGGTGGCTCATGCAACAGATTTGCGTAAAAACTCATGCTATCGAGCTGCAGATAACATCACGCTGTCAAAGTTGAGCAATAGTTTTTCCAGTGGGCTTAATTCAGTAGTTTATCCTGGACATGGAGAGGGCTCACAATCTTTGCATCCTCACTTGGCGTAGGGACCTCAGCACGCTAGAATTGGGATAATCAGCCAAGGCTCCCATCCCTGATCAGTAGCGGTCCCCTGCAGTAAGTGGACATGTGTGGATATTGGCTGAGAAGAGGATTGGGTTGGGCTGTGATGCCCCCTTGTAGTTAAATAGCCTGCTGACATTCAATGTCTAGCCTCACATGCGGAGTGGCCACAGGATGAGGTACTGAGAGCTGCCAGTGGCCGTGGAGCTGTACCCCTGCAAAAGCAGTGCCTTTGGAAGAGGTGGGGACAAAAATAAAGGGGATTCCCGATTCCCCCAACTCCTATTCGCATCCCACCCTCACGCCATCCCCTTCCTCCAGGAGCTCCAGACACAAAGTCAAAGGGTAGAAAGTACAAGTGACACTATTCTTCTACAAACACTTAAACTCATACTCGACGCGCTGTTCTAACACAGAACGTAGGAACAGGAGGAGACCATTCAGCCTCTCGTGCCTGTTCCACCATTCAATTAGATCATGGCTGATCTGTATCTTAACTCCAATTACATGCCTTGGTTCTGTAACCCTTAATACCCTGGCCTAACAAAAATCTATCAATCTCAGTTTTGACATTTTTAATTGACCCCCCCAGCCTCAACAGCTTTTTGGGGGAGAGAGTTCCCATTGTGTGAAGAAGTGCTTTCTGACATCACCCATGAACAGCCCAACTCTAATTTTAAGATTTGCCCCCTTCTTCTGGACACTCCCTCTAGAAGAAATAGTTTCTCACGAAACGTGCGTTAACCTTTTTCTTTATTTTAACAGCAATGGAGGTGGTGCAATGAAGGTTCACTAGATTGATCCCTGGGATGAGAGGGTTGTCCTATGAGGAGAGATTGAGTAGATTGGGCCTATACTCTCTGGAGTTTAGAAGAATGAGAGGTGATCTCATTGAAACATACAAGATTCTGAGGGGGATTGACAGGGTCGGTAGATGCTGAGAGATTGCTTCCCCTGGCTGGAGAGTTCAGAACTTGAGGGCATAGTCTCAGGATGAGGGGTCGGCCTTTTGAGACTGCGATGAGGAGGGTTGTGAATCTTTGCAACTATCTACCAAAGAGGACTGTGGATGCTCAGTCATTGAGTATATTCAAGACCGAGATTGATAGATTTTTGGACTCTAGGGGCATCAAGGGATATGGGGATTGGGCGGGAAAGTGGAGTTGAGGTCAAAGATCAGCCATGATCTTAGTGAATGGCGGACTCCCGCTCCTAATTCTTATGTTCTCTCCTCCCGATCGCTGTCCAGTAACCCCTGCTGTAAAGGGGAAGCGGGTATGGACAGGATTGGGACAGATTGTGATCCACCGACCCCAAAGGTTAAATGGCGTTGAGTGTCCAATCTCTTTAAGCGTTAACGCTTGGTGTAGATTGTAGCGTCTAGCGGGGTTCTCAAGCTCAGCACCATTCATCATGCATTCCTCCAATTCTGGCCTCTTGTCCATCCCTGATTTCCATCGCTCCACCATTGGTGGCCGTGCCTTCTGTTGCCTGGGCCCTAAACTCTGGAATTCCCTCCCTAAACCTCTCCGCCTCTCTATCTCTCTCTCCTCCTTTAAGACGCTTCTTAAAACCAACCTGTTTGACTGAGCTTTTGGGTCACCTGTCTTAATATCTCCTTATGTGGCTCGGTGTCAAATTTTGTCTGATTACGCTCCTGTGAAGAGCCTTGTGACGTTTTACTACGTTAAAGGCGCTATATAAATGCAAGTTGTTGTTTGGGAGGAGGGCTGGATTTGGACAAGGCGCTGGATACATGCCTTGATTTAATAACAGAACAGTAGTCGTTTACTGTTTAACAACTGATCCTTTGTAATGTGTCTGTGAATTATTTAAACCAAATGAAAAATAGCAACCAACACCCGATGAATAATTCAAGACAGAAAGGAATACAAGTAGCTGGCTTCTTCTCACTATCTGTCGCTTCAGTCACTGCCAGTTGAACCGTCTGACAGCCATCACTCCCCCACACTCTGGTACTCTCTCCCTGAATCCAGCCCACTTGCTACCTCTTGCCCACCTAGAAACGACTCCTCAAAACCCACGCCCTTGCTCACATTTCCCAACTCCTGCTCCACATCACTTTCCCCCTGAATTCACCCCCAGTGAAATACCTTGGGACCTTTTCCTATATTAAGTGCAAGTTGTTGTTGACTCAGTTACTTCACACAATCTTCTCAGGCAATACAAAGAAAGACTTGCATTTCTCCAGCGCCTTTCATGACCACTGGACGTCCCAAAGCACTTTACAGCCAATGAAGTACTTTTGAAGTGTAGTCACTGTTATAATGTAGGAAACGTGGCAGCCAATTTGCGCACAGCAAGTTCCCACAAACAGCAACGTGATAATGACCAGATAATCTGTTTTAGTGATGTTGGTTGAGGGATAAATATTGGCCAGGACACCGGGGAGAACTCTCCTGCTCTTCTCCCAGTGCCATGGGATTTTTTACGTCCAATGTTCCCTTTAATTTTTTGGGGGGTGTGCGTCCACCTGAGAGGGCAGGCGGTTTAACGTCTCATCTGAAAGACGGGACCACCAACAGTGCAGCACTCCCTCACTACTGCACCGGGAGTGCTGGCCTGCATTATGTGCTTAAGTCTCTGCAATGGGACTTGAACCCATGATCTTCTGACTCAGAGGCGAGAGTGCTACCCACAGAGCCACAGTTGACAATACAAGATTCCAGTCTGATCACTCAGACATTCGCGGGGAAGTGGGGGCGGGGGATGAGAGGTGGAATTGAGGCTAAAATCTGATCCCTTTGACTGGTCACGACTCAGATCCCATTTATCACCATCCAGGTCCCAGTTCAGGAAACCCCCGGCTTAAACAATCTTGCAGAGATTCTCACAGACAAGCGTCCTGCTCCCAGCTGCCAGTCACTGACCTCTGCCAACAAGGGATCATCGGGCGAGGATAGGATCGTGATGCCCCACACAGTTGAATAGTCTGCTGACGCTCACCGTCTGGGCTCAAAACTCCTGGCTGAGGTCCCGGAGGGCAGTCTGGTGGAACTGTACTCCTGCAAGAATCTCTACCATCAGGAAGAAATGGGGAGGGGTGGGGGAATCCTGCTCATCCGCCAGTGTGTGTGGGGGAGGCGGGCGGAATAAAGGGTTGCTGATGAGAGCATCAAAGATTCTAACTGGGCTTTCAAAGGACAATCACCATGAGGAATAGGATGATGCAAAGTGAAGAGCTATTTACAATCTATGTTAATGACTTAGATGGGGGGACCGAGTGTAATGTATCCAAGTTTTCTGATGTTACAAAGCTAGGTGGGAAAGTAAGCTGTGAGGAGGAAGCAAAGAGGCTGCAAAGGGATATAGACCGGTTAAGTGAGTGGGCAATAAGGTGGTAGATGGAGTATACTGTGGGGAAATGTGAAATTATCCACTTTGGTAGGAAGAATAGAAAAGCAGATTTTTTTTTTAAAAGGTGAGACACTAGTAAATGTTGGTATTCTGAAGAATTTGGGGTTCCTTGTACACGAATCACTTAAAGTTAACATACGGGTAAAGCAAGAAATTAGGAAAGCAAATGGTATGCTCCTAATTCTTATGTTCTTAAAGGTGTGTCTTCCTCCGATCAGCTTTTTATCTATTTATGCGACTGGCAGATTCAGAGACCTCGGCGTCAACGGCCTTCCCTCCCTTACTAGAATGATACCAGGGATGTGGGACTTCAGTTATGTGGAGAGATTGGAGAAGCTGGGATTGTCCTCCTTAGAGCAGAGAAGGTTAAGAGGAGATCTGATAGAGGTGTTCAAAATCATGAATGGTTTTGATAGAGTAAATAAGGAGAAACTATTTCCAGTGGCAGAAAGGTCAGTAACCAGAGGACACACATTTAAGGTGATTGGCAAAAGAACCAGAGGCAAGATGAGGAGAATTTTGTTTATGCAGCAAGTTGTTGTGATCTGGAATGTGCTGCCTGAAAGTGTGGTGGAAGTAGATTCAATAGTAACATTCAGAAGGGAATTGCATAAATATTTGGAAGGGAAACCTTTTACAGGGCATGGGGACAGAGCCAGGAAGTGGGACAATTGGATAGCTGTACCAAAGAGCCGGCACAGGCATGATGGGCCAAATGGCCTCCTTCTTTGTTGTATACTGTGATATATTGGCTTGTACTGTAGGGTGGGGAGAGATAGTCATCGGATGCTCAAGGCATATCAATATCGAAGGCAGCCCTGTAATATCTGAGGCTAGAATTCTTCCCAGCTTGCTCCAAACAACCCCACAAGCCAATGGCCAATGGGTCTTGATGGTCCCAGCTGGACCCGCACTGGAAAGCTCACCAAGGCTCCGTGCTGGTAGGCTGTGCAGTGTTAGCTGGTTAAACTGCAGCAGAACCCCTGTCCACACGTCGGGGATCCCCTGAGCTTTGACTCCGCTAACCTGCACCAAAGCTCTCTGGACTTGGCTGAGTGGGAGAGAGCCATCGCTCCATACTGGGCAAACAGAAACGCTACCAATGTGCATTTCTCAGTAACCTGGCTTGGAGGTTTTTAAGCACGGTAGGTTTCTACACGAGTCAGAATAATTGCACGCCTGGAGAGGGGACAATAAAAATTTGTTGTCGAATTGGTGATCCTTACAACTGGTCTCAGTGCCCCTGGGTTGGACATCAGGTGAGGGCAGGATTGAGTTGGACATCAGATGGGGGCGGGATGGGGTTTGGACATCAGGTGAGAGCAGGATTGAGTTGGACATCAGGTGAGGGCAGGATGGGGTTTGGACATCAGGTGAGAGCGGGATGGGGTTTGGACATCAGGTGAGAGCAGGATGGGGTTTGGACATCAGGTGAGAGCAGGATTGAGTTGGACATCAGGTGAGAGCAGGATGGGGTTTGGACATCAGGTGAGAGCAGGATTGAGTTGGACATCAGGTGAGAGCAGGATGGGGTTTGGACATCAGGTGAGAGCAGGATTGAGTTGGACATCAGATGGGGGCAGGATGGGGTTTGACTGTGCTGTCCCCCATCGATGAATAGCCTGCTGTCTGAAGGATGAACACTGCGATGAGGTACCGGTGCCTGTGCATCTGTGAACCCCAGTATGGATCAGCGCCTTCTGGGATTGGGGGAAAAACAATATGGTAACCTCATCTTCATAATCCTAAACTTTATCGATCATGGATTAACCATAACCCCCCTCCCCCAAATGGTGCGATTCAAACCAGTTCTGTGCTTTTTAAGTTCCTGACACTATTTACAAAGGTAACCAATAGTTCCTGAAATGGGAATCACAAGACCTTACAAGATTAGCAAACACTGTGGTGATCAGGTCAAAATGTGAATGCCACTTCAGGAAAGAGCGTTTTAATCAGAGTTCTTGATTAGGCTCCCAGCAGACCACATTAAGGCAGACAGACGCCTGTCAGTGTGGACTGAATGTCTGAGAGGTGGCTCATTAGCAGCATCCGCTTTGTAAACAACTTTCGCCTCCACTCCCTCAGCCAGATACAATGTCAGACAGCTAAGAAAGACTTGGATGGTTTTGTTAGTGCCCGAGCTGTTAAACACTCTTCAGTGGGTGAGGAAATAATTAAAAATTAACAGCCTCCCACCACATTATCCAGCATGTGAGGACGTTATTAAGTATTAACCGTCCTCTAATTTCTCACTGCACTCTCTGTTAGTCTGGAACTATACAGACCAGAGATGCCTTGGGTTCAATCTCTGGCCTGTGTTGTGCTTGCTGGCCTGAGTTAGAGTAGTGATGGGATCACTGCTATTGCCCGCAGTTACTGAGGTCGGTAGGGGAGAAAGAAATCAGTGAGAGTTCTGCTCCTGATCACTACCCAATGACGAGAGAGAGGGAGAAAGAGACAGCGAGAGAAAGATAGAGAGAGAAAGAGAGAGTTAGAGAGAAAGAGGGAGATAGAGAGAGCGAGAGACAGATAGAGAAAGAGAGAGATAGAGAGGGAGAAAGAGAGAGATAGAGAGAGAGGGAGATAGAGAGAAAGAGAGAGAGAGAAAGAAAGAGAATATAAATAGAGAGAGTACAAAGAGAGAAAGTGTAAAGGGGGAAAGTGGGATGGGAAAAGGAAGAGAAGACTGGCAGGAAAACAAAAATATATTGAAAGCCACAAACTCCCAAGTTGCTGATTCTAAACCGGCATCAAGCTGGCCCTTGTGAACCATTGTATAATCCCAGATTGCTGCTTCTGCAGCTGTCACTGTGGTTGACGTGAAGGATTGATCTCCACTGGCAGAACAAGTGCTCGAGCACAGACATACTACACCCAGGTGAGGCAGCACACTGTTTGATAATCAAATCATCAATCTGGCTCTGCAACACAAGGTGTGCTGATTGGGGTGTCTGAGGTTCCAGCAGGATGATATTGGACCAATGATGTTAGTGCTGACTGCAGGGGACAACGTGGTCCCTTGCTGAGCCATCTCCGACTGGGAGCCTGCTTTTTGATGCTGGTGTACCCGATTCTAAAGGCACAAGCATGACAAGCTTAGATAGTGAGTGTACAAAAGCAAGGAAGTTAGGCTAAACCTCTATAAATCACTGGTTAGGCCTCAGCTGGAGTATTGTGCTGAATTCTGGGCACCGCACTTTAGGAAGGATGTCAAGGCCTTGGAGAGGGTGCAGAGGAGATTTACTAGAATGATTCCAGGGATGAGGGACTTCAGTTATGCAGAGAGACTAGAGAAGCTGGGATTGTTCTCCTTAGAGCAGAGATGGTTAAGGGAAGATTTAATAAGGGTGTTCAAAATCAGGAGGGGTTTTGATAGAGAGGGAGAAACTGTTTCCACTGGCAGGAGGGTCGGTAACCAGAGGACACAGATTTAAGATAATTGGCAAAAGAACCAGAGGGGAGATAAGGAGAAATGTTTTTACACAGCGAGTTGTTGTGATCTGGAATGCACTGCCTGAAAGGGCAGTGTGGCAGATTCAAAAGCAGCTTTCACAAGGGAATTGGATAAATACCTGAAAAGGAACAATTTGTAGGGCTGTGGGGAAAGAGCAGGTGGAGTGGGACTAATCGGACAGCTCTACCAAAGAGCCGGCACAGGCACGATGGGCCGAATGGCCTCCTTCTGTGCTGTATCATTCTATGACAATGCACAGTTTCACTCAGCCCTGGGACGTCTGATCTGCTGCACAGCAAGCTCCCAGCATCAGGCGGAGGAGACCAAGAGCGGAGACATGAGCCTCCTTGTGAGAGGCGAGTGAACACAGGACTAACATCAGATCACCCTCAAAAACCCCAGGACACTAATGCTGTGCAGTATTGGCAATGTTGGGGAAGATTGACTGCTTCCTCGCCACAGGCCTGAGGCTAAAGAGAAAATAAACGCCACTAAAATAGAACATATTGAAGCTTTTTCCCAGCATCAGTGGGAGATCTCCCAGCCAGGTAACAGCCCACATAAACAATCTAAGATCTGAAACCCATTACAGGATTAATATTCAGACAAAGGTTATCAGATAATAATCTAAATAACAATTATCAGCTCTTTGAATCCCATTAACGCGAAGCAGTGGATGAAATTCTCCAGTTATGGTCAGGGTTTCAAGGAAGCTGCTTTGGTCTGTCCAGAAAAAATTAAACGTTAACCAGCATCTGTAGCAGTCATTAATGATTAAATTCAGTCTCGTCAGGTTGAGATCATTCTGTGGGACCGTCAAATCTGAAAAGAAGAGGCAGATCAGGATGGAGCTCTGGTTAGACCCCGTCTAGAGAAAGACTGCGGCCAGTTCTGGGCACCGCACCTCAGGAAGGACGTATTGGCCTTGGGGGGACTACATCATCAAGTCTACTCAGACTCCTAGGTCTATTTCAGCTTCAATAACAACACCTTTAACATATGTGAGAAGTCGCACAACACCAGGTTATAGTCCAACAGTTTTATTTGAAATCACAAGCTTTCGGAGCGCTGCTCCTTCATCAGGTGAAGGAGACCTGACAAAGGAGCAGCCACTCCGAAAGCTCGTGATTTCAAATAAAACTGTTGGACTATAACCTGGTGTTGTGCGACTTCTCACATTTGTCCACCCCAGTCCAACACCGGCATCTCCGCATCATGACCTTTAACATAGTAAAACATCCCAAGGCGCTTCACAGGCGCGTTATCAAACAAAATTTGACATCGAGCCATATAAGGAGATATTAGGAAAGGTGAGAGCTAGGTTTTAAGGAGCTCCTTAAAGGAGGAGAGAGAGGTGGAGAGGTTTAGGGAGGGAATTCCAGAGCTTAAGGCCTAGGCAGCTGAAGGCACGGCCGCCAATGGTTGAGCGATTAAAATTGGAGGTCAGAATTGGAGGAGCGCAGAGAGCTGGAGGTTGTAGAGCTGGAGGAGATTACATAGATAGGAAGGGGCAAGGCCATGGAGGGATTTGAAAAAAAGGATGAGAATTTTAAAATCGAGGCGTTGCCGGACCAGGAGTCAGTGCAGGGCAGCGAGCACAAGGTCCTCCTTAGCTTAATTTCCTACATTACAACAGTTATCATGGGTGACTTTAATCTACATATAGATTGGGCTAACCAAATTAGTAACAATACTGTGGAGGAGGAATTCCTAGAGTGTATACGGGATGGCTTCCTGGACCAATATGTCGAGGAACCAACTAGAGATCAGGCCATCTTAGACTGGGTATTATGTAACGAGAAAGGATTAATTAGCAATCTTGTTGTGCGAGGCCCCTTGGGGAGGAGCGATCATAATATGATAGAATTCTTCATTAAGATGGAGAGTGAAGTAGTTGACTCAGAGACTTGGATCCTGAATTTAAATAAAGGAAACTACGATGGTATGAGGCGCGAGTTGGCTAGGATGGATTGGGGAGCTTTACTTAAAGGGTTGACGGTGGATAGGCAATGGCAAACATTTAAAGATCGCATGGATGAACTACAGAATTTGTTCATCCCTGTTTGGCATAAAAATAAAACAAAAAAGGTGACTCAACCGTGGCTAACAAGGGAAATTAGAGATAGCATAAGATCCAAGAAGAGGACATATAAATTGGCCAGAAAAAGCAGCAAACCTGAGGATTGGGAGCAGTTTAGGATTCAGCAAAGGAGGACAAAGGGATTAATTAAGAGGGGGGAAATAGAGTATGAGAGTAAGCTTGCAGGGCACATAAAAACTGACTGGATAAGCTTCTATAGATATGTGAAGAGAAAAAGATTGAAAGAACAGGACTAGACAGACTAGATGCAGGAAGGATGTTACCGATGGCGGGGGAGTCCAGAACCAGGGGTCACAGTCTAAAGATAAGGGGTAAGCCATTTAGGACTGAGATGAGGAGGAATTTCTTCACCCAGAGGGTGGTGAACCTGTGGAATTCTCTACCACAGAAGGCAGTTGAGGCCAATTCGTTAAATATATTCAAGAAGGAGTTAGATATATTTCTTAAGGCTAAAGGGATCAAGGGATATGTGGAGAAAGCAGGGACAGGGTACTGAATTTGGATGATCAGCCATGATCTCATTAAATGGCGGAACAGGCTCGAGGGGCCGAATGGCTTACTCCTCCTATCTTCTATGTTTCTATGACTACACTTCAATGGCTGTAAAGCGCTTTGGGATGTCTTGAGGTCATGAACGATGCGATCTAAGTTCCAAGTCCTTTCTTTTCTTTCTATATGTTAAAGCCTAACAATATGATGGAAAGCTTTCCTCTCAGTCTGGGCCTGGATGGCGAAATGACACCGCAGCTGCATCACTGAGAACATTGCTTGGCGCTGGAATACAAGTGGACAGAATGGTTTAGTGTAACGTGATTGGTGAATAATGAAAGTAGATAACAATCAAAATAATCAATTAGAAAGAAAAACACAGAGAGACATAACCAATCAGGAAGAAAACAAGCAATTCAGGCAGCAATTCACAAGGGCTTTCTCTCTAATTTGCTTTTTCACAGTGCAGTGACACAGATTAGGTCAATGCTTTACTGAGCTCCTCCGCAAGTGTGATTCCTGAGCTCCCAGTGCTCGAAACCTTAACTCCCCCTCCCATTCCCACTCTGACCAGCCTTCAACACTGTTCCAATGAAGCTCAAGGGAAGGGAAGAGGGAGGGAGAGGAGGAGGGAAGGGAAGAGGGAGCAAGAAAGGAAGGAGAGGAAGGGAAGGAAAGAAGGAGGGGAAGGAAGAAGGAGGGAGAGGGAAGAAGGAAGGGAAGGGATGGAGGGGAAGAGAAGGGAAGGAGGGGAAGGTCTTGCTGAAACACTAGCAGGCATTATTCCTCTGAGTACAGGGTCTGAAAGGATGGGACTGGATGGTGCACTGACCTCTGGTACCTGGGTTCCAATCCAGTCTCCTCTGGACGGCTATAAAGTCTTATTTGAACAAGGCTGCATCACAAAAACTGCTCATAAATTGATACTAATCAGTTAAAGAGGTACCGTAAAGGAGGCTGGTGTGGGAAATAGGATATAAAACACAGGCTACACCTGACCTGGGACACAGAACTCAGAGCTAAAGGCTGTGAAGTGATCTGCTCACAACCTCGAACACAAAGAGCCAGCACAGCAGGGGAATTCTCTACTAACCACCGGCTCAAGACCATTCACTTCAAGCTCAGCAAGTATCCCAACTTGATGAGTTAAAATACACCGTCCGGCAACTCCTACGTTTTCATTATTTAATGATCATCAATTGGGGACTGACCACAAGGTTAAAGGAGGTCGTGACCTTTGACCTGTTCTCTAGTATTGACTGAAGCATCCATTGAACGGTTCCGTTTTGTGTAAGGAAGTGCCCCCATTATAGTGACACCTTTTCTTTCACATGCTTAGACAGGCCGTTCCACCACAGCCCATTGTAACCAGCTAGGAGCAAGTGTCAACACCAACTCCCCAGACATCACAGTGAGGAAGTACAAAAAAGCAAACTACTGCAGATGCTAGACATCTGAAATAAGAAGACAGACTTGCATTTATATAGCGCCTTCCATGACCACCGGATGTCTCAAAGCACTTTACAGCCAATTAAGTACTTTTGAAGTGTAGTCACTGTTGTAATGTGGGAAAAGCGGCAGCCAATTTGCGCACAGCAAGATCCCACAAACAGCAATGTGATAATGACCAGATAGTCTGTTTTTAGTGATGTTGATTGAGGGATAAATATTGGCCAGGACACCAGGGATAACTCCCCTGCTCTTCTTCAAATAGTGCCATGGGATCTTTTATGTCCACCCGAGAGAGCAGACGGGGCCTCGGTTTAACGTCTTATCTGAAAGACAGCACCTCCAACAGTGCAGCACTCCCTCAGTACTGCACTGGAGTGTCAGCCTCGATTTATGTGCTCAAGTCTCTGGAGTGAGACTTGAACCCACAATCTTCTGACTCAGAGGCGAGAGAGAGCGACCCACTGAGCCACAGCTGACACACAATAAGAAAGTGCTGGGAACACTCTGCAGGTCAGGCAGCATCTGTAGAGAGAGGAAGGTAGGGTTAACCTTCAGGTTGACGACCTTTCATCAGAGAGAGGTAGTATTCTGCATATCCTTCCCACCTGCCTCAGGCCAACCTTTTCCTCCCTGTCAGCTGTGGCTCAGTGGGTAGCACTCTCGCCTCTGAGTCAGAAGGTTGTGGGTTCAAGTCTCACCCCAGAGACTTGAGCACAAAAATCTAGGCTGACACTCCAGTGCAGTGCTGAGGGAGTGCTGCACTGTTGGAGGTGCTGTCTTTCAGATAAGACGTTAAACCGAGTCCCCATATGCTCTCTCAAGTGGACATTAAAGATCCCACGACCAATATTCGAAGAAGAGCAGGGGAGTTCTCTTCGGTATCCTGGCCAGTATTTATCCCTCAATCAACACCTAAAACAGATGATCGAGTCATTTATCTCATTGCTGTGTGTGGGAGCTTGCTGTGCACAAAATGGCTGCTGCGTTTCCTACATTACAACACTAACTACAGTTCTCAGGATAAGGGGGCCAGGCCATTTAAGACTGAGATGAGGAGGAATTTCTTCACTCAGAGGGTTGTGAATCTTTGGAATTCTCTACCCCCGAGGGCTGTGGATGCTGAGTCTTTGAGTATATTCAAGGCTGAGATCGCTAGATTTTTGGACTCTAGGGGAATCAAGGGATATGGCGGGAAAGTGGAGTTGAGGTTGAAGATCAGCCATGATCTTATTGAATGGCGGAACAGGCTCAAAGGGCTGTATGGCCTACTCCTGCTCCTAACTCTTATGTTATGTTTGTAAAAGTACTTCATTGGCGGTGAAGCGCTTTGGGTCATCCTGAGGTTGTGAAAGGCGCTATAGAAATGCAATTTCTTTCTTTTTCCCTCTTCTGCCATTTCCACGTCCCCGACCCCCCCCCTCCCATCCTGAAGGCCTGAGTCTTGCTGGGGATCAGCTCCATGAGCGCTGGGCACTCGTGTGTGGGTTAGTCGACCCTGGAAAGCATCACAGCTGAGCCCAACATCCACAAACCAGGCAGCCATCAGGGGTGTCAACCCTGGCTGATTCCCCACTCCCTAAACCCCCCCCACACACACAACAACCCCTGGGGGGCACTGAGCCACGTGTAGCGACCCTACCACCACCTGACAGCTAACTCAACACAAAGCGGACTGACTGAACCACTGCCCCTGTGGGTGGGCACTGCTCTCCCACACCCAGGCCTTCCACAAGATCACATTTCCCCCGGTCACTAAATCACCCAGCCAGTAAATATGTCCACTTTGGCCGAGTGACAATGCAAGGTTGAGCATAAATAGTTTATCACAGTCCAACGTAAATAATTCTGAACAGACACTCAGCGATGAATTATGAGACACTCTTAAACTGAGGAGACACAAACTTTTACTTTTGTCTTAACTATAGTGTAGAAGGCGGATGGCGAACAATACTTCAGTTTACGAGAACAACGTATTCTCTCACTTATCACAGCCCTTGTACAATGCCTTGCCTTTTCACGGAGTCTGGAATCATTTCTGAGCAAAGCTTCTGCAGTGAATTAAAAAAAAATCTAATAAAAACAGAACATTCCAGAAATGCGCCATGCTCCAAATCAGCATGAGAGAGAGAAAAGACTGGTTGATGGTTCAGGAGCAGCGGGCTTTGTGTCGTGGGGCTGCTTGCTGCGGATAGCAGGGTCTCGAGGGGCCACTCGTGATGTTTAAATCCACCTTCCTATTAATGTTTTTATATCTCGAGTTTCGGCTACCAACAGATCCTTGCTGTTCTGATTTAAGGTTTAACCTCCCACAACATCATTCCCAAACGTAAAGGTCGGTGGTCTGTACACCTGATCTCAACCCCTTGGCTTTACTGCAGCCATGTCAGCCGTGGCTCAGTTAGAAGGTCAGGGTTCAAGGTTCAGGGCTCCAGAAACTTGAACACAAAATCTAGACTGACATTCCAGTGCCAGTACTGAGGGAATGCTGCACTGTCGGAGGTGCCGTCTTTTGGATGAGACGTTAAACTGAGGCCCCCCATTTGCCCTCTCAGGTGGATGTAAAAGATCCCATGGCATTATTTAGAAGTTTTCCCCGGTGTCCTGGCCAATATTTATCTCTCAACCAACATCACTAAAACAGATTACGTGGTCATTTATCTTATTGCTCTTTGTGGGAGCTTGCTGTGCGCAAATTGGCTGCTGCGTTTCCTACATTACAACAGTGACTACACTTCAAAAGTAACACTTTGTAAAGCGTTTTGGGATGTCCTGAGATCGTGAAAGGCGCTATAGAAATGCAAGTTCTATCTTTATTTTCTCACCAGGGTGATGCTCGCTGCCGGTAGTGGAACCCACACCCTTCCAAGCAGCTCAAATATAGCACAGCTTAGACACAAAGTTAACTTCTCTCAGCCCCCAACCTTAAGTTGGACTGTTAGAGAGTTAGAGTTAATAATCGAACTGACTTGCATCATAGAGCAACAGGCTTTCTAAGGATAAACAGGAAAACAGTGGGGTGCCTATGAGAAAGAATGGTGGATCTGCTCCAGATATCGGATTATTATCTACAGGGAATGCGTGGGGTGCAAGGAAATAAGTGACTGGGACAGCATTGCCCATAAGTGATTAATGTATAACTTTAGTGACTAGTGTATTAAACATAGGCAGAGGGACCAATTAACCATGGTATAAAGTGAATATTTAGGTAAATAAGCAGTCAATAAACTGTTCTTAAAAGGATCCAAGAACAGATAAATCGTGAGCTCTTATCTGTGAAATGTGTCTTGGAAGTAGGTGAACTGAGGTGTGCAAAGCAGGATGGTTTCCCAGAGTTAGTTGGAGAGCTGGAAAGAGAGTGAAACCCGGAGCTACTCTTTGTACGGTATGGACTGATCACCTACGCTGTATATGAGTAAAGTCTGTCCCGTGTACTCCACCATTGAGTGCCTCGTGCTTACTTGAAGTGTGTCACTGTGAACTATAGAAGGAAGGAGGTTGACTAACTGTTGGCACCTTCCAGCCCACTTCATGGATGTAACGCTGTCCCACCATCCACCTGTGACCCACCGACTTAGTGCCAAACTGGTGCTGCGTTCTGACGAAGGGTCCTCGACCTGAAACGTCAACCCTGTTTCTCTCTCCACAGATGCTGCCTGACCTGCTGAGTGTTTCCAGCATTTTCTGTTTATATTTTGGTGCTATATTCTGCTATGGGTCCTTGTCCCCGGAAACCTGGTTGAAATTGGCCCAAACCTCTTAGATCTGGGACCCGAACAGCTAGCTAGCAGACAGTAGAGACAGTCATGGAGTCAGGTCGGTGCTGGATTTGAACATTCCGCTCTCTGAGGGAAAAGGCCTGTGTCTAAACCGTCCCAACTAACTCTGGGAAACCGTCCCTGCTTTGCACACCTCAGTTCGCCTACTTCCAATCGAGAGCTCACGATTTATCTGTTCTCGGAAACCTTTTAAGAACCCAACACCACTGCCCCACCCGCCCTTTTTATAACATGAACTACAGACAGTTAAATAACTAAAACTGAGACATCACAGAGACATATTATGGTGGATGATTCACGGTGGGGGGAATTTGATCGCAGCTCAGTACGAGAGTTACACAGAGAGAATGAAAAGCCTGCTGTATGTTAGAAACTCAGAATCTGAAACATACTGCCTAAAAGGGCAGTGGAAGCAGATTCAATAGTAACTTTCACAAGGGAATTGGTTTAAATACTTGAAAGGGAAAAAAACTGCAGGGCTATGGGGAAAGAGCAGGGGGAGTGGGACGAACTGGATCGCTCTTTCAAAGAGCCGGCACAGGCACGATGGGCCGAATGGCCTCTTTCTGTGCTGTGTGATTCTAAGTGTCTTTGGGCTTGCCCCGTCACAAGGTCAATGGCTGTCCGGTTTAATTAATGGGCGTGCTGTTGCTTGCTCAGAATTGATGATAGCCTCAAAGCACGGCACAAAGAGTAGGAAGGGGAACGCCGTGTGACTCAGCAACATTCATCAGTAGCTGCAGGCCGAGGCCTGAGGCTGTGAGTACTGCCGTGTTCAGTGTGATTGATTGCGATGCATCGCTTACACTGTGTACCTGCAGTTTTCAAGCAGTTAAATAATTCCACAGAACAGAAACAGGCCATTCGGCCCAACAGGTCAATGCCAGTGTTTATGGTCCACACGAGCCTCCTCCCGCCCCACTTCATCTCATCCCATCAACATATCCTTCTATTCCTTTCTCCCTCATGTGTTTATCTAGCTTCCCCTTAAATGCATCTATACTATTCGCCTCAACTACTCCCTGTGGTAGCGAGATGCCGCTGATGTCTGCTGCTGATCCCTGGAATGACCCTGAGGCAAAAAAGTTGAGTGCGGTGGTGACTTTGACGGCCACTGGTAAGAGTTGTCCACCTGGCCCTCTGGGCTCCAGGTCTTGTTGCAGCATTGCGCAGATGTCACCCACTACCTCTCGCGAAAGTCGGAGCCGCCTTTGGCACTGCTGCTCAGACATGTTGAGGTAGCTGACCCTGTGACTGTAGACCCTGTTTGGGGGGTATCTCCTGCGCTGACGGGCTTCCATGCGCTGGCCCCTTCTGGCCTGTGCAGCTTCAGGTGGGTGAGCAGCAGCTTGACGCTCCTGTTGTTGCTGCTGCTGTTGGTGCTGCTGCTGTTCATGGTTCTGCTGGTGCCGCGGCTGGTCTTTGACTTCATCTGATGTCCAGAAGGGAAGGAAATAAATGGCTCCCATGCTTCAGTTGAGGAAGCGCTCAATCAAGGTGGCGAGAGGGGTTTCCCAGGAGGTCACACTGGAGATGTGTGTCAGGCTCCAAACTTCCACAGCTGTGGTTATGCCTTCTAAAAGTTCCCCCAGACCTGAGACAGCAAAGTCCTGCCACCTGCAAATGATGGCTGATCAAATCTCCTATTTAATGGTTGAGCTGCAGCTGATAGTCAGCAATCCAATTGTGCTACCGCCCAGGTTTCACTGCCGTGTTTCAGAACAGGCGTGCTTCACGTGGGAAAAGGGTTAAAATCACAAAGGCCTATCAAAATGGCATTATAGAGGCAATTAAGTGCTTGTTAAGGGCCTTAATGGCCTATCCCGCCTCTTGGAGGCGGGACGGAGACGGGACCAGTAGACACGATTTAATGAAAATTGCGTGGAGGCGGGATGGAGGCGGGGTTGGGCCCGCCCGCCAGTTTTTGCAATTTTAACCACCCACGCGCCTCCAATCCCGCCTCAACGGCCTGATGAAAATCCAGCCCCATGTCTCTGTAATGGCAATTATATCATACCCATTTACTTCTATTAGTGCCATTAATTCATCCACCTTGTTGCGAATGCTACGTGCATTTTGATAAAGTGCCTTCAACTTTGCCTGTTTAATATTTTTCTGCACTTTGACCCTCTTTACTGTTGGCCTTTGTTTCTGCTCCCTACTAGTTTTGCTGACTACTTTTCTAACTTGCACTTCCAATTTTGTTTCTCTCCGTTCTGGGCCCACACTTAGGTTCCCAGCCCCCTGACAAACTAGTTTAAATCCTTCCCAACAGCACTAGCAAACCCCACTGCGAGGATGTTGGTCCCGTTTCTGCCGAGGTGTGACCCGTCCAGCTTGTACAGGTCCCACCTTCCCCAGAATCGGTGCCAATGCCTCAGGAATGTAAATCCCTACCTCCTACACCATCTCTCCAGCCACGCATTCATCTGGTCTATTCTCCTATTTCTGCTCTCACTAGCACGTGGCCCTGGGAGTAATCCTGAGATTACTACCTTTGAGGTCCTGCTTTTTAATTTATTTCCTAGCTCCCTATATTCTGCTTGCAGGACCTCGTCCCTCTTTGGTATGTCATTGGTACCGATATGGACCACGACCTCTGGCTGTTCTCCCTCCCCCTTCAGAATGTCCTGCAGCCACTCAGTGACATCCTTGACCCTGGCACCAGGGAGGCAACATACCATCCTGGAGTCACGTCTGCAGCCACAGAAACGTCTATCTGTTCCCCTTACGATAGAATCCCCGATCACTATTGCTCTCCCACTCTTTTTCCTCCCCTCTTGTGCAGCTGAGCCACTCGTAGTGCCACGGACTTGGCTCTTGCTGCATTCCCATGAGAAACCATCTCCCCCAGCTGTATCCAAAATGGAAAATCTGTTGGAGAGGGAGATGGACCCAGGGGACTCCTGCACTACCATCCTAGTTCTTTTACTCTGTCTGGCGGTCACCCATTCCCTGTCTGCCTGTGCACTCTTTACCTGCGGTGTGACCACCTCGTTAAACGTGCTATCCACGAAGATCTCAGCCTTGCGGATGCTCCACAGTAACTCCAACCGCAGCTCCAACTCCAAAACGCGGAGTTCGAGTAGCTGCAGCTGGAGACACTTCCTGCACACGTGTTCGCCCTGGACACCGAAAGTGTCCCTGACTTCCCACATAGCACAGGAGGAGCACTCCACGCTGCCGAGCTGTCCTGCCATGTCCTACCCTTAATTTACTCCCTTTACTTCCTTTAAATTAAAGAATATTAAATACACTAGGGACCTTACTTCACTTTAACCACTACTTACTCTAAACTAGAGACCTTACTTTTACTTTAACGACTGGACTGTAGAAATACTCACTAGGTCCTACTTACCAATCAGCTCCTTCCCTTGTGCTGACGTCACTTTTAATCTCTGACGTCACTTTCGAATGTTGCCTGTTTTGGTCCGCTCTCGCTGCTGCTCCCAATAGCTCGGTCTGGGCCTTGAGCCTCGGGCTTTATTTCCTCGCTCCTCCTTCGCCTGTTCCCTCACAAGTCAGTCCGCTCTCGCTGCTGCGCCCAATAGATGTTTGGATTTGGGGGGGGAGATGTTTGGATTGAGGGGGGAGATGTTTGGATTGAGGGGGGAGATGTTTGGATTGTGGGGGAGATGTTTGGATTGTGGGGGAGATGTTTGGATTGAGGGGGGAGATGTTTGGATTGTGGGGGGAGATGTTTGGATTGTGGGGGGAGATGTTTGGATTGGGGAGATGTTTGGATTGTGGGGGAGATGTTTGGATTGGGGAGATGTTTGGATTGGGGAGATGTTTGGATTGTGGGGGGAGATGTTTGGATTGTGGGGGGAGATGTTTGGATTGTGGGGGAGATGTTTGGATTGGGGAGATGTTTGGATTGTGGGGGAGATGTTTGGATTGTGGGGGAGATGTTTGGATTGTGGGGGAGATGTTTGGATTGTGGGGGAGATGTTTGGATTGTGGGGGAGATGTTTGGATTGTGGGGGGAGATGTTTGGATTGTGGGGGAGATGTTTGGATTGTGGGGGGAGATGTTTGGATTGGGGAGATGTTTGGATTGTGGGGGAGATGTTTGGATTGTGGGGGAGATGTTTGGATTGTGGGGGGAGATGTTTGGATTGTGGGGGAGATGTTTGGATTGAGGGGGGAGATGTTTGGATTGAGGGGGGAGATGTTTGGATTGGGGAGATGTTTGGATTGAGGGGGGAGATGTTTGGATTGAGGGGGAGATGTTTGGATTGGGGAGATGTTTGGATTGGGGAGATGTTTGGATTGTGGGGAGATGTTTGGATTGGGGAGGGAGATGTTTGGATTGTGGGGGAGATGTTTGGATTGTGGGGGGAGATGTTTGGATTGTGGGGGAGATGTTTGGATTGTGGGGGAGATGTTTGGATTGGGGAGATGTTTGGATTGGGGAGATGTTTGGATTGTGGGGGAGATGTTTGGATTGTGGGGGAGATGTTTGGATTGTGGGGGAGATGTTTGGATTGGGGAGATGTTTGGATTGGGGAGATGTTTGGATTGTGGGGGAGATGTTTGGATTGTGGGGGAGATGTTTGGATTGTGGGGGAGATGTTTGGATTGTGGGGGAGATGTTTGGATTGTGGGGGGAGATGTTTGGATTGTGGGGGGAGATGTTTGGATTGTGGGGGAGATGTTTGGATTGTGGGGGAGATGTTTGGATTGTGGGGGAGATGTTTGGATTGTGGGGGAGATGTTTGGATTGTGGGGGGAGATGTTTGGATTGTGGGGGAGATGTTTGGATTGTGGGGGGAGATGTTTGGATTGTGGGGGAGATGTTTGGATTGAGGGGGGAGATGTTTGGATTGTGGGGGGAGATGTTTGGATTGTGGGGGAGATGTTTGGATTGTGGGGGGAGATGTTTGGATTGTGGGGGAGATGTTTGGATTGAGGGGGGAGATGTTTGGATTGTGGGGGGAGATGTTTGGATTGGGGGAGATGTTTGGATTGTGGGGGAGATGTTTGGATTGAGGGGGGAGATGTTTGGATTGTGGGGGAGATGTTTGGATTGTGGGGGGAGATGTTTGGATTGTGGGGGAGATGTTTGGATTGTGGGGGAGATGTTTGGATTGAGGGGGGAGATGTTTGGATTGTGGGGGGAGATGTTTGGATTGTGGGGGAGATGTTTGGATTGTGGGGGAGATGTTTGGATTGGGGAGATGTTTGGATTGTGGGGGAGATGTTTGGATTGTGGGGGAGATGTTTGGATTGTGGGGGAGATGTTTGGATTGTGGGGGAGATGTTTGGATTGTGGGGGAGATGTTTGGATTGTGGGGGGAGATGTTTGGATTGGGGAGGGAGATGTTTGGATTGGGGAGATGTTTGGATTGTGGGGGGAGATGTTTGGATTGTGGGGGAGATGTTTGGATTGTGGGGGAGATGTTTGGATTGTGGGGGAGATGTTTGGATTGTGGGGGAGATGTTTGGATTGGGGAGATGTTTGGATTGTGGGGGGAGATGTTTGGATTGTGGGGGAGATGTTTGGATTGAGGGGGGAGATGTTTGGATTGTGGGGGAGATGTTTGGATTGTGGGGGAGATGTTTGGATTGTGGGGGGAGATGTTTGGATTGAGGGGGGAGATGTTTGGATTGTGGGGGGAGATGTTTGGATTGTGGGGGGAGATGTTTGGATTGTGGGGGGAGATGTTTGGATTGTGGGGGGAGATGTTTGGATTGTGGGGGAGATGTTTGGATTGTGGGGGAGATGTTTGGATTGTGGGGGGAGATGTTTGGATTGTGGGGAGATGTTTGGATTGAGGGGGGAGATGTTTGGATTGAGGGGGGAGATGTTTGGATTGAGGGGGGAGATGTTTGGATTGAGGGGGGAGATGTTTGGATTGTGGGGGGAGATGTTTGGATTGTGGGGGAGATGTTTGGATTGTGGGGGGAGATGTTTGGATTGTGGGGGAGATGTTTGGATTGTGGGGGGAGATGTTTGGATTGTGGGGGGAGATGTTTGGATTGTGGGGGAGATGTTTGGATTGTGGGGGAGATGTTTGGATTGGGGAGATGTTTGGATTGTGGGGGGAGATGTTTGGATTGTGGGGGAGATGTTTGGATTGTGGGGGGAGATGTTTGGATTGTGGGGGAGATGTTTGGATTGTGGGGGGAGATGTTTGGATTGGGGGGGGAGATGTTTGGATTGTGGGGGAGATGTTTGGATTGTGGGGGAGATGTTTGGATTGAGGGGGGAGATGTTTGGATTGTGGGGGAGATGTTTGGATTGTGGGGAGATGTTTGGATTGAGGGGGGAGATGTTTGGATTGTGGGGGAGATGTTTGGATTGTGGGGGAGATGTTTGGATTGTGGGGGAGATGTTTGGATTGGGGGGGGAGATGTTTGGATTGTGGGGGAGATGTTTGGATTGTGGGGGAGATGTTTGGATTGAGGGGGGAGATGTTTGGATTGTGGGGGAGATGTTTGGATTGTGGGGGAGATGTTTGGATTGTGGGGGAGATGTTTGGATTGTGGGGGAGATGTTTGGATTGTGGGGGGAGATGTTTGGATTGAGGGGGGAGATGTTTGGATTGTGGGGGAGATGTTTGGATTGTGGGGGAGATGTTTGGATTGTGGGGGAGATGTTTGGATTGTGGGGGAGATGTTTGGATTGAGGGGGGAGATGTTTGGATTGTGGGGGAGATGTTTGGATTGTGGGGGAGATGTTTGGATTGTGGGGGGAGATGTTTGGATTGTGGGGGAGATGTTTGGATTGTGGGGGAGATGTTTGGATTGTGGGGGAGATGTTTGGATTGTGGGGGAGATGTTTGGATTGTGGGGGAGATGTTTGGATTGGGAGCGGGAAGGCTTTGCTTTGAAGCTGCAGATGTTATTACTAAAATGAATCACTTTCAGTTGCATTTACGTTTTTTCTGAGTAAAATTAACCAGCAGTTTTGTCAACACAAAAGGGAAAAACAATCGCTCACATTTCTAATTTACTGAAACTTTTGAAGCCCCGGCAGATCTGGCACAAGAAGCCCTGAGCAGCGAGAGTAAAAATGTAAATAATTGGGTTAAGGACTGACAGTAATAAATGAGTATTGGGTGTAATCTTTCAGGCTGTTTCTGACAAGACGTTTGTGAGAGTTAGAGAATAGACTCGGCTGTGAAATGATCGCAAACTGAGCCAAAGCACAGTGGGAGGACTGAAAGCAGAGCTTGATCTGGAGCTGCACAAAGCTCCTGGCAGACAAGTCCTGGGAAATCGCTGGGAAACATACATTACACAAACAAAGGTCTCCTTTTATTAAGGACGAGAGGCTTCATGCTCGGCAAATGAAATCCAAGGCCATTTTGTTCATGTTTCCCTGCATAGTTTTACTTTAAAAAATATATATAAAAGAAAATATCTATTCGACTATCAATCCTTCACAGACTACCCATGAATTAATCTCCTTCCACAGCCAATGTCCAATCTTCCTGATTACGGACTCTTCCCATCCATCCCACCTCCTGCAGGAAAGTTCTGTATAATTATTCACTAATCCCAAAAAATTTCTAGGAAAACTGAACATCCCAATTAATGTTTAGAAGTGGCATAGAACTTGAGATCATTTTTCAATTTCAGAATATATATATATATATACATATACACAGGAAACTCTTTATTAACCGGCACCAACGGGACCGGCGTGGTGCGGTTAATCAAAAAGTCCGGATAATGGAGAGTTATATCTCCCAACGTACGAGAGCCCCGTACACACTGACATGCGCCTGCATTCGGAGCTCCGTCTCCCCGGGGACCGCCAGCTGACCATCTGTCGTGTCCGCTGCCTACCCGGGCTGCACATTCCCCTCCCAATCTACACGCTCCGATACAAGGCAAATGCCTCGCGGTTTTTTTTAAAGTTATTTTTAAAGGAGAGATGAAGGAAAACCCCGGTTACCTACTCAAGAATTTTGCCGGTTAAGAGAGATTTCCGGATATTTGGGTGCCGGTTAAAAGAGAGTTTCCTGTATGTTGAAGACAATTCACACAATCTAGAAGCAGACAATGTACAGAGGGCCACCAACTCAACGCACTTCAAAGCAAAAGGCGGAGATGATTCAGTTCCTTCAAAAATGAGCTGGATAAATATCTGGTTGTGATGGGATGAGAAATTGTAAGAATAGTGATGGACTAGCGGAATGTTTCCCCAAAGTGATGCACAGGGGTCTTAGGGCAGAAAGAAAGAGAGAGAGAGAGAGAGAAGAAAAAAAAAGAGAAGTTCAGAGTGAAGGTAAGAGGGGTGAAAGAGAGAGGAGGCGAGAAAGAGGGGGGGAGAGAGGGGGTGAGAGAGAGAGAAAGAGGGGGAGAGAGAGAGAGAGAGAGAAAGAGGGGAGAGAGAGAGAGGGAGAGAGAGAAAGGGGGGGAGAGCGAGAGAGAAAGAGGAGGGTAAAGAGAGAGGGGGGAGAGACAGAAGGAGTGTGGAGGGAAAGAGTGGGGAAGAGAGGTTAAGAGAGAGGGGTAAAGAGAGAGGGGGTAAAGAGAGAGGGGAAGAGAGGGGAAGGAGAGAGGGGAAGGAGATGGGGGGAAGGAGATGGGGGAAGGAGAGAGGGGAAGGAGAGAGGGGAAGGAGAGAGGGGAAGGAGAGAGGGGAAGGAGATGGGGGGAAGGAGATGGGGGGAAGGAGATGGGGGGAAGGAGATGGGGGGAAGGAGAGAGGGGAAGGAGAGAGGGGAAGGAGAGAGGGGAAGGAGATGGGGGGAAGGAGATGGGGGGAAGGAGATGGGGGGAAGGAGAGAGGGGAAGGAGATGGGGGGAAGGAGATGGGGGGAAGGAGATGGGGGGAAGGAGAGAGGGGAAGATGATGGGGGGAAGGAGAGAAGGGGGGCAGAGAGAAGGGGGAAGGAGGGAGACAAGTCACACAGACTGATTGGAGTTGAATTCAGCACCTAAAAACGGCCCATTTCATTATTTCTGCCTCCCTTACCGATGACTAAGAAATAATTGAGTGGCGGTTGCATGTGGTGACTCAGACTCCACAATCTTGGAGAAATCATTACCTGCAGATGGAGAGAGGCAGCCTGAGAGAGGGAGCACAGCCCGCACTGAGAGCTGCTGCAGTTTATTCTGTAACTCTGGGCATTTCACGAACCACAACAGCATCTGCAAGTTGGCCTGTGGTAGTGTTCTGATTGTGAGAATGAATTGATCTGATCAGTGATACATGTTACAATATGTCGCACCTCTCACCTCAATACTACTGAAACCGCTCCTCCAGAGAATTACCAGCCTCCATACACAGCAGAGAAAACAACAACTTGTATTTATTGAGCGTCTTCAACATAGTAAAACGTCCCAAGGCGCTTTCCAGGAGCGATTATCAGACAACATCTGACACCGAGCCACATAAGGAGATATTAGGACAGGTGACGAGGTAGGTTTTAAGGAGCGTCTTAAAGGTGGAGAGAGAGGCGGAGAGGTTTGGGAGGGAATTCATGAGCTTAGGGCAGCTGAAGGCACGGCCGCCAATGGTGGAACGATTAAATCGGGGATGCGCAAGAGGCCAGAATTGGAGGAGCGCAGAGATTTTGGAGGGTTATGGGGCTGGAGGCGGTTACAGAGATGGGGAGGGGCAAGGCCATGGAGGGGTTTGAGCTCAAGGTTGAGAATTTTAAAAATGAGGCGTTGCCGGACTGGAAGCCACTGCAGGTCAGCGAGCACAGGAGAGATGGGTGAACGGGACTTGGTGCGAGTCAGGATACGGGCAGTGGAGTTTTGGATGAGCTCAATTTATGGAGGGTGGAAGATGGGAGGCCAGCCAGGAGAGCGTTGGAAGAGTCAAGGCTGAACAGTCATACATCCGTGGTCCCAATACCCAACACCCACCGAAAGGACCTCCAAATACAGCGACACGGACGGTTGATGTGCAGTTCTTTGGGCTCCTTTATAACTTTATAACCATGGCGAAGGATCACTGAAAGGACTACACGATAACATCAACAGGTTCCATCCCACCATCAAACTCACCATGGACTACTCCTCAGAATCGGTTTCATTCTTGGACACACGAATCTCCATCAAAGACGGACACCTCAGCACTTCACTCTACCGCAAGCCCATGGACAACCTCACGATGCTCCACTTCTCCAGCTTCCACCCTAACCACGTTAAAGAAGCCATCCCCTATGGACAAGCCCTGCGAATACACAGGATCTGCTCAGACGAGGAGGAACGCGATGGACACCTACGGACGCTGAAAGACGCCCTCGTAAGAACGGGATATGACGCTCGACTCGTCGATCGACAGTTCCGACGGGCCACAGCGAAAAACCGCATAGACCTCCTCAGATGGTGAACACGGGACACAACCAACAGAGTACCCTACGTCGTCCAGTACTTCCCCGGAGCGGAGAAACTACGCCATGCTCTTCGCAGCCTTCAACATGTCATCGATGACGACGAACACCTTGCTAAGGCCTTCCCCACGCCTTCAAGCAGCCGCCTAACCTCAAAAGTACCATCGTTCGCAGCAAATTACCCAGCTGTCAGGAGAACAGCGACCACAACACCACACAACCCTGCCACGGCAACCTCTGCAAGACATGCCAGATCATCAACACAGATACCACCATCACACGTGAGGACACTACCCACCAGGTACATGGTACATACTCATGTGACTCGGCCAACGTTGTCTACCTGATACGTTGCAGGAAAGGATGCCCCAGAGCATGGTACATCGGCGAGACCATGCAGACACTGAGACAACGTATGAACGGACACCGCGCAACAATCGCCAGGCAGGATTGTTACCTCCCAGTCGGAACACTTCAGCAGTCAAGGACATTCAGCCTCGGATCTGCGGGTTAGCGTTCTCCAAGGCGGCCTTCGAGACACACGACAACGCAAAATCATCGAGCAGAAACTGATAGCCAAGTTCCGCACCCATGAGGACGGCCTCAATAGGGATATCGGGTTCATGTCACGCTACAGAACGTGACTCGACATCATTGTCGTTCTTTCCAGTTTAAAAAAACACAAAAAAAACAACCCAAAAAAAAAACAAAAAAAAAGTTAAAAGCTCAACTGCAGACGGCAGCATTTGACACGTTGGACCCCCTGTGACCCACCTCATTGTCTTAGCTGTACTCTGATGTGTCTTTGATGTAATGCCTTCCTAACAGATTGTATCTCTGCAAACAAATTGCTCTCTGTGTATATATACTGCCGATTTGTATTCCCTCACTGTACTTGTACCTGACGAAGGAGCAGCGCTCCGAAAGCTCGTAATTTAAAAAAAACTGTTGGACTATAACCTGGTGTTGTGCGACTTCTCATTTTTGTCCACCCCAGTCCAACACCGGCATCTCCGCATCATGTCCTTTATAACTGCCCAGTATCACAGCAACTGCTTCCAGGTCCTGCACTGTGGCTTGGAATATTTGGGGGATGGGGCGGCGGGCACTGCGACTGCTGCCAGCCCATCTCCTCTGGTCACATGACAGAGGAAATTCAGGTGCAGAGCTGTTCTGGAGCAAAAGGGCAAGTGCCAGTTTGCCTCGGCAGTGTACCCCATTTTTAAAGCTGCTATCTGGGAGCAGGACAGAGAAAAAAAACAGCCCCATCAGTGCTGAGTTGCCAGGGCTCAGTTACCCACTGTTTGGGTTATCGTGCGTTGGAGATTTGTCCTAGCAATCTAGGATATTAGCAGAATTAATTACTCAACTGCATTAGGGATAGAAACAGTCTAGGGAACGTTCGTGTCTTGTGTTTCTTTGTTCCTGATTTTAACACCGACATTAAACCATTTACTCCGACCCCTCGATAGAGGACAGGGGATGCTGTGCGAGTGTCTGTCCTTCTGACGAAGGGTCATCGACCTGAAACGCTAACTCTGTTTCTCTCTCCACGGATGCTGCCTGACCTGCTGAGTATTTCCAGCATTTTCTGTTTTTATTTCTGTCCATTAATACTGGCAACAGTAATCCTCAGCTCTGGCGTGCATCAGGCTGAACCTCAATTCTAATGTAGTGACTGCTCCCAGATTCCATTCTCACATGAGCCGCGCGCCAACTGACACACAACAGGTGGAGAGAGAAAGCAGGCAGCTTTCTGGTGGGACAGTCAATCCGGCAATTTCCATGTCTCTTCCCTTTTTAATCGTGGGATGTCAAACGCGACTGCTTTATATCCACGTTTATTTGTACCTCGAAAACCAAAAGGCTGATAACGAGCTCAGGAACCTTCCACACTGCACATCCCCAACTATGGGAGCTACCAACCAGCTCTCAAGAAATTCTAACACAATAGCAAAATACTGCGGATGCTGGAAATCTGAAATAACAACAGAAAATGCTGGAAACACTCAGCAGCCAGGCAGCATCGTAGAGAGAGAAACAGAGTTAACGTTTCAGCTCGATGACTTTTGGGCAGAACATTCTGACAAAGGGTCATCAACCTGAATTGTTAACTCTGTTTCTCTCTCCACGATGCTGCTTGAGCTGCTGAGTGTTTCCAGCATTTTCTGTTGTTATTTCAAGAAATTCTGCTTCATTCAGAAGTAAATTCTCCTGGTTCTGTAAAAGGATTAAAAAAAAGAAAGACTTGCATTTCTACAGCGCCTTTCACGACCTCAGGACGTCTCAAAGCGCTTCATAGCCAATGAAATAGTTTTGAAGTGTAGTCACTGTTTGTAATGTAGGCAACACAGCTGCCAATTTGCACACAGCAAGCTCCCACAAACAGCAATGAATAATGACCAGATAATCTGTTTTTACTGATGTTGGTTGAGGGATAAATATTGGCCCCAAGACACCAGGGAGAACTCCCCTGCTCTTCTTCAAAATTACATAGGATAGGATTACATAGGATATACGGCACAGAAACAGGCCATTCGGCCCAACCAGTCCGTGCTGTCATTTATGGCCCACTCGAGCCTCCTCCTGTCTTTCCTCATCTAAATCTATCAGCATAACCCTCTATTCCCTTTTCTCTCATATGCTTGTCTGGCCTCTCCTTAAATTCATCTCTACTATTCGCTTCAACCACTCCCTGTGGTAGCGAGTTCCACATTCTCCCCACTCTCTGGGTAAAGAAGTTTCTTCTGAATTCCCGATTTGATTTTTTGGTGACTATCTTATATTGATGGCCTCTAGTTATGCTCTTCCCCACAAGTGGAAACATTCTCTCTGTAGCCACTCTATCAAAACCTTTCATAATTTTAAAGACCTCTATTAGGTCACCCCTCAGCCTTCTTTTTTCAAGAGAAAAGAGACCCAGCCTTTCCTGATGTGTATACCCTCGCATTTCTGGTATCATCCTTGTAAATCTTCTCTGCACCCTCTCCAGTGCCTCGATATCCTTTTTATAATATGGCCATGGGATCTTTTACGTCCACCTGAGAGGGTAGATGGCGCCTCGGGTTAACGACTCATTCGAAAGACAGCACCTCTGACAGTGCAGCGCTCCCTCAGTACTGTACTGGAGTGTCAGCCTAGATTTTGTGCTCAAGTCTCTGGAGTGGGACTTGACCCACAACTTCTGACTCCGAGGTGAGAGAGAGAGTGCTACCCACTGAGCCCCAGCTGACAGCTTAAGAATAACTGGAATGGGGTTTAAAAAATGAATTGGAGCATCCTTTACCCTCATTCTACTAAGATTGGCTGTGGTGCAGTCATGTTGACAAAAACAGACACAAGGGCCCAAGGCGGTTTCTCGATTAGTCCGTGCTGAACTTATCTTTGATGGGTTGACAACAGGAGCCTACGCTTGGCCTCAGTGGCTCTGTGTTTGGGAGGGGGGGAAATTCCAGACAGGGTCCCCCCGCCCCGATCACAGTACAGTGACTCCAGCTGAAGACGGGAGGATGGGAGGAGGCGCGGCTGCAGTGGCCCCATGGTTAACTGTCACCGTCTCACCTCACACCTGAAGAATGGCCACTTGCGTCAGACCTGAAGGGTGACCATCACTCATAGAATCGTCCCTCAGAGAAGGGGGCAAACCTACAGGAGGGGGCGGGGGGAGAAAATTCGCAACATTTTTAAACATTTATATTAAAAATCTATCTGATTTTTGTTTAGCTTCTCAAACACAGAAGAACACATGTTGAGGGACCTTGGGTTATGTCCTACACCACTCTGATGGTGCCATCTAGCTCTCATTGGATGCTCCCTCTCATGGGATATTAACCCTCTGGCCCGGTTCTTCATTACACTAAGAATATGTGAAGAATACGAGGTTTGTTAGGCACTGTGCTGTCAGTGCCCATCTGCTGTTTTATCCTGAGGGGTTTTAACAGATGATGTGTTTTAATTTTGGTGCCGTGTTCAACTAAAGACTCACTGAGTTACAATATGTCACTCAAAACAGTCACAATCCATAAACGCTCCCCTTCCCTGGCCTATTTTCCTCCCCAGTTTCTCCTGTCTTCTCCTTCGGGCGTTGACTGACACCGAGGTACAGTCCTCCGGGTGGCAGTCACCCTTTGGTACCTCACTTCAGTGGACATTCTTCATGTGCGAGCCCACTCGACCATGGAAAGTATCAATAGGTGCTGGCCACCCTTCAGGACCTAACGCAAGTGGTCATCCTTCAGGTGTGAGGCAAGGCTAAGGCTGTCGTCACCTGACCTCCAAACAGACACAAACACAAGGGGCCGTATTATTCGATCAGAGGCTTCCTGCGTGCGAAGGCCTCCGATCTGGAAAAAATCTACAGACTTACCTGAGGGCTCCTGAGGTCCGGACACTTCCGCTCCTGGGCCTCTCCAACTCGAAATGCGCAGGGCCCAGGTATCCCAGAGGCACATGCGGTTCGCAAGCGTCCCTGGGATCACGTGGGCCATGGGGAGCCAATAGGAAAAAGGAATCACCTTCATACACTTGACAGATAGACCTGTCAAATATATGAATGGAGATCATCCCAAAAACAGTGTAAAACATTAAATAAAATTTTTTTTAAATCATATTTTTAAAATGAGTTGAAATTACAATAAATTTAATATTTTAAACAAAAATTTAATTTTTTGAAAAAAAATAATTAAAGTTTTTTATGGGGCTAAAAATAAAGTTAACTTTTTTAAAAGTATTTTTAAATGATAAATGAGTGAAAAAAAATGTTTTAACAACTTTTTCAAATCTTATGCTAGTAAAAGCAGGCCTTACACCTGCTTTTACCAGGCGTAAGATTTCTAAGGGTTTTCTGCGGGCGGAGGGTCTCCAGAAAGCGGAACTCTCCCCCCGCAGAGGCCCTTCTCCAGGGCAGGCGTCCGATCTGTCAAGAGCATTCTTGACAGATCGGAAATGCCGGTTTTCAGCGCATGCCTGAAACCAGCATTTCCGATGTCCCTATGGGTGTACCCGTAGGGATCGGAATATACGGCCCAAGATATTTATGGAGAGGAAAGCCATTTGGCCCATCTTAATGAGTCCAATAAAGGTACAATTCTAAAGGGGGTGCATGAACGGAGAGACCTGGGGGTATCTGTGCACAAATCATTGAAGGTGGCAGGGCAGGTTGAGAAAGCGGTTAAAAAAGCATACGGGATCCTGGGTTCATAAATAGAGGCATAGAGTACAAAAGCAAGGAGGTTATGATGAACTATGACTTTTATAAAGGTCATATGACTCTGACCTTTATAAAACACTGGTTCGGCCTCAACTGGAGTATTGTGTCCAATTCTGGGCACCGCACTTTAGGAAGGATGTGAAGGCCTTAGAGAGGGTGCAGAAAAGATTTACAAGAATGGTTCCAGGCATGAGGAACTTCAGTTATGTTGATAGACTGGAGAAGCTGGAGTTGTTCTCCTTAGAGCAGAGAAGGTTGAGAGGAGATTTGATAGAGGTGTTCAAAATCATGATGGGTCTAGACAGAGAAGAAAGAGAGAAACTGTTCCCATTGGCAGAAGGGTCGAGAACCAGAGGACACAGATTTAAGGTGATTGGCAAAAGAACCAAAGGTGACATGAGGAAAAACTTTTTTACGCAGCGAGTGGTTAGGATCTGGAATTCACTGCCTGAAAGGGTGGTGGAGGCACATTCAATCATGGCTTTCAAAAGGGAGTTGGATAAGTACCTGAAGGAAAAAATTTTGCAGGGCTATGGGGAAAGTGCGGGGGAGTGGGACTAGCTGAAGTGTTCTTGCAGAGAGCCGGCACGGGCTCGACAGACCGAATGACCTCCTTCTGTGCTGTAACCATTACATAGATACATAGAAGATAGGAGCAGGAGTAGGCCATCCGGCCCTTCGAGCCTGCTCCGCCATTTAATGAGATCATGGCTGATCCTCCAATTCAGTATCCCGTCCCCGCCTTCTCTCCGTAACCCTTAACCCCTTTTGCCTGTAGAAATATATCTAATTCCCTCTTAAATATATTTAATGAGCTGGCGTACACTGCCCTCTGTGGCAATGAGTTCCACAGGTTCACCACCCTCTGAGTGAAGAAATTCCCCCTCATTTCTGTCCTAAATGGTTTAGCCCTTATCCTTAAATTATGTCCTCTAGTTCTGTTCTCACCCGCCAAGGGAAACATTCCTTCTGCATCTAGTCTGTCTAGACCTGTCAGAATTTTATACACTTCTATGAGGTCCCCTCTCAATCTTCTAAACTCCAGTGTGTACATCCCTAAACTTTCTGTGATGTTATTCAGATAGACCCTAACGACCCCCAATTGCAGCATCCAATTGTTTCATGAATGACTCCATGGTGTTTGTCTTCACTATTCTATCCGGGAATCCGTTCCAAGTGCTGATCACTCTGCACGAGGAATATCCTGGCATCAGTCCTAAATGTGTCTTTTCTGAGTTTGAACCAGTGACCTCTTATCCTACAATTTAGTTTCAAGTTAATTTCTGGATTTACCTTTGCATACCATTTACTATCCTATATACACCAGTAGGGTCGCCTCTCAGACCCCTCCTTTCAAGGCAGAAAAGTCTTTCCTCATTACTCAGACCCCTGACACTCAGGATTCGCCTTTCAGCTCCTCTCTGCACTACCTCCTCAATAACTCCTCCGTGGCTCAGTGACCGGGACACGGCGCCCGAGACGCGGCGACCGGGACGCGGCGCCCGAGACGCGGCGACCGGGACGCGGCGCCCGAGACGCGGCGACCGGGACGCGGCGCCCGAGACGCGGCGACCGGGACGCGGCGCCCGGGACGCGGCGCCCGGGACGCGGCGACCGGGACGCGGCGCCCGAGACGCGGCGCCCGAGACGCGGCGCCCGAGACGCGGCGACCGGGACGCGGCGCCCGAGACGCGGCGCCCGAGACGCGGCGCCCGAGACGCGGCGCCCGGGACGCGGCGACCGGGACGCGGCGCCCGGGACGCGGCGACCGGGACGCGGCGCCCGAGACGCGGCGACCGGGGCGCGGCGCCCGAGACGCGGCGACCGGGGCGCGGCGCCCGAGACGCGGCGACCGGGGCGCGGCGCCCGAGACGCGGCGACCGGGGCGCGGCGCCCGAGACGCGGCGACCGGGACGCGGCGCCCGAGACGCGGCGCCCGAGACGCGGCGACCGGGACGCGGCGCCCGAGACGCGGCGACCGGGACGCGGCGCCCGAGACGCGGCGACCGGGACGCGGCGCCAGAGACGCGGCGACCGGGACACGGCGCCAGAGACGCGGCGCCTGGGACACGGCGCCAGAGACGCAGCGACCGGGACACTGTACAGTTTCATCACTTCTTTCTCTGACTTATACTCTATTGTCCTGGCTACGTACTTCAACATTGTCCACATTTCAACAGTTACCACACTCCAAAAATACTTCACTGGCTGTAAAGCGCTTTGAGATGTTCTGAGGTTGTAAAAGGTGCTATCGAAATGCAAGTTCTTTCATTCAACTGGATTTGCTGATTGGTGCTCTGCATTGTTTGGTCATGGTGAGCATAGAGTTTACTAGAGCCACTCGCTCTTTTCAACTTCATTCTAATTTTCCCAGTGAATCTGCATTGCACCCAATGGGAAGCCTC
The DNA here is from genome assembly GCA_030390025.1 of Squalus acanthias. Classification (NCBI taxonomy): domain Eukaryota; kingdom Metazoa; phylum Chordata; class Chondrichthyes; order Squaliformes; family Squalidae; genus Squalus; species Squalus acanthias. The sequence goes on along the minus strand of CM059447.1, from coordinate 2,358,047 downwards.
AATATCCTCCCTATAGTGTGAAATGCACACAAACATACCACCACACAGGCACACACACACCACCACACAGGCACACACACACCAACACACAGGCACACACACACACCAACACACAGGCACACACACACACCAACACACACACACACACCAACACACAGGCACACACACATCAACACACAGGCACACACACACACCAACACACAGGCACACACACACACCAACACACAGGCACACACACACCAACACACAGGCACACACACACCAATACACAGGCACACACACACCAACACACAGACACACACACACACCAACACACAGGCACACACACACACCAACACACAGGTACGCACACACCAACACACAGGCACGCACACACACCAACACACAGGCACACACACATCAACACACAGGCACGCACACACCAACACACAGGCACGCACACACCAACACACAGGCACGCACACACCAACACACAGGCACGCACACACACCAACACACAGGCACACACACACACCAACACACAGGCACGCACACACACCAACACACTGGCACACACACACACCCAACACACAGGCACACACACACCAACACACAGGCACACACACACCAACACACCTGCGCACACACACACCAACACATTGGCACACACACACACTGGCACACACACACACACACCAACACACTGGCGCACACACACACCAACACACTCGCACACACACACACCAACACACTGGCACACACACACACCAACACACTGGCGCACACACACACCAACACACTGGCACACACACACACACCAACACACTGGCACACACACACACCAACACACTGGCACACACACACACACACCAACACACTGGCACACACACACACACCAACACACTGGCACACACACACACCAACACACTGGCACACACACACACACCAACACACTGGCACACACACACACACCAACACACAGGCACACACACACACCAACACACAGGCACACACACACACCAACACACTGGCACACACACACACACCAACACACTGACACACACACACCAACACACAGGCACACACACACACCAACACACTGGCGTGCTCACACACCAACACACAGGCACACACACACACCAACACACTGGCGCACACACACCAACAGACTGGCGCGCTCACACACCAACACACAGGCACACACACACCAACACACTGGCACACACACACACCAACACACAGGCACACACACACACCAACACACTGGCACACACACACACACCAACACACTGGCACACACACACACCCCAACACACTGGCACACACACACACCAACACACAGACACACACACACACCAACACACAGGCACACACACACACACACCAACACACTGGCACACACACACACCAACACACAGACACACACACACACCAACACACAGGCACACACACACACCAACACACTGGCGCACACACACACCAACACACTGACACACACACACCAACACACTGGCACACACACACACCAACACACAGACACACACACACACCAACACACAGGCACACACACACACCAACACACTGGCGCGCACACACACCAACACACTGACACACACACACCAACACACTGGCGCGCTCACACACCAACACACATGCACACACACACCAACAGACTGGCACACACACACACACCAACACACTGGCACACACACACACCAACACACTGGCACACACACACACCAACACACTGGCACACACACACACCAACACACAGGCACACACACACACACCAACACACTGGCACACACACACACCAACACACAGGCACACACACACACCAACACACTGGCGCACACACACACACACACACACTGGCGCACACACACACACACACCAACACACAGGCACGCTCACACACCAACACACTGGCGCGCACACACACCAACACACTGACACACACACACCAACACACTGGCGCGCTCACACACCAACACACAGGCACACACACACCAACAGACTGGCACACACACACACACCAACACACTGGCACACACACACACCAACACACACACCAACACACAGGCACACACACACACCAACACACTGGCGCACACACACACCAACACACTGACACACACACACCAACACACTGGCGCGCTCACACACCAACACACATGCACACACACACCAACAGACTGGCACACACACACACACCAACACACTGGCACACACACACACCAACACACTGGCACACACACACACCAACAGACTGGCACACACACACACCAACACACAGGCACACACACACACACACCAACACACTGGCACACACACACACCAACACACTGACACACACACACCAACACACTGGCATGCTCACACACCAACAGACTGGCACACACACACACCAACAGACTGGCACACACACACACCAACACACTGGCACACACACACACCAACACACTGGCACACACACACACCAACACACTGGCATGCTCACACACCAACAGACTGGCACACACACACCAACACACTGGCACACACACACACCAACACACTGGCACACACACACACCAACACACTGGCATGCTCACACACCAACAGACTGGCGCTCACACACCAACAGACTGGCACACACACACACCAACAGACTGGCACACACACACACCAACAGACTGGCACACACACACACCAACAGACTGGCACACACACACACCAACACACTGGCACGCTCACACACCAACACACAGGCACGCACACACACCAACAGACTGGCACACACACACACCAACAGACGGGCACGCTCACACACCAACAGACTGGCACGCTCACACACCAACACACAGGCACACATTCCCAGCAATGCTCATTGGATGCTGATGAGAAGTGGGATTCTCGGTTGTTTTTTCCCCTCTCTGGCCCATGGACGCTAAGACCAATTGTATCGCCTGAAATGCCACCCGGTTAAGATTAGCAGTGAGAATGTCACTGCGTTTTCTGACCCAAGTCCCTGAAAGGAAGGTATTGTAGATAAGAGAAAGTGTCAAATGTCTCATTGGGGCCATAACAAGAGGGGAATTGGCAGGACAGTAAATTAATGTCATTCCTTTTTTTTAAACAGTCGATACTTCAAGGCCGATCTTGTTTATCCATTTCAGGGGTGAACTTCTGCTCCTGAAAATCTTGTTCAAAGTCTCTGGAGACTGAGCTTTCTTCACAGAGAAGCTTCACTGATCACTTAATGTAGCAGAAAACCCTTTAATTCGAAGTTGTACAGGACTATCAGCCAGCTGTACAGCAGATTACAAGATGGCTCAGTCTTTTACCGTGTGCTGTTACTAATAGGAATGGAACATTTTCCTATTTTAGCCAGCGTCAACATCAAGCACTTAAAAAAATAATACAGGTGGGCGTCGCAGGCAAGGCCGGCATTTCTTGCCTGTCCCTGGTTGACCCGAGAATGTGATGATGGACCTTCTTACAACTGAGTGGCTTGCTCGGCCACTTCAGAGGGCTGTGAAGAGTCAACCAAGTTGGTCTGGGGTCACGTATAGGCCAGACCAGGTAAGGACGGCGGGTTTCCTTTCCAACAATCGGGTAGCTTCATGATCACTTTTTTTTTTACTGACACTAGCTTTTTATTCCCAGATTTTTTTAACTGAATTTAAATTCTCTAACTGCCATGGTGGGATTTGAACTCACATTCTCTGGATTACTAGTCCAGTAACACAACCACTACACTACTGTACCCAGCACAGATACAGCATGGGTTAGATGCAGAGTAAAACTCCCTCTACTCTGCCCCAACAATTTAACTCAGTACCAACCCGAGCTGAAGACACCCATACCAGTCCTTGCTGAGCTTGTCCATCAGTGCTGTGTTAGGAAAAGCATTGGACATTAAGGACTGGATCAGACTACTGAAATTCAACCCACATTTACATAAAGCCAACAATGCCAGCTCATTGACCAGGTTAACCTCATGGGGCTAAAAGGGCTAAATTATGAGGACAGGTTGCATAGACCAGGCTTGAACTCCCTGAAGTATAGCAGATTAAAGGGGTGATCTAATTGAGATGATTCCAGGATTTGATGGGGATGAGAGCGAAAAATGATTTCCTCTGGTGGGGTGGGGGTCCAGAACAATGGGGCATAACCTTAAAATTAAAACTAGGCCATTCAGGGGTGACGTCAGGAAGCGCTTCTCCACATAAAAAGTAGTGAAAATCTGGAACTCTGTTCCTCAAAAAGCTGTTGAGGCTGGGGGGTCAACTGAAAATGTCAAAACTGAGATTGACAGATTTTTGTTAGGCAAGGGTATTAAGGGATATGGACCAAGGCGGGTAGGTGGAGGTAAGATACAGATCAGCCATGATCTAATTGAATGGCGGAATGGGCTCGAGGGGCTGAATGGCCTCCTCCTGTTCCTATAACTGACAGCAGGACCACAGAAATGGCTGCTGACCTGGGCTGCTCACAATCTGTTACCTTCCAGCTCCTTCACCAGGTGCACACTCGATCGCCGAGCCGCTCCTTTGTCGTCAATGAACGTGCCGCTGTGTTGCGGAGTTCCACTGCCGCGCATGAACCTTCAACTTCAGCCCTTCCCCTCTACCCCCCCCACGTTAACCCGAGGCCCCATCTGCTCTCTCAGGTAGACATAAAAGATCCCATGGCACTATTTTGAAGAAAAGCAGGTGAGTTATTCCCGGTGCCCTAGCCAATATTTATCCCTCAACAACAACAACTTGTATTTATATAGCGCCTTTAACATAGTAAAACGTCCCAAGGCGCTGCACAGGTGTATTTTAAGACAACAAATTTGACGCCGATCCACATAAGGATAAATTGGGCAGATGACCAAAAGCTTGGTCAAAGAGGTAGGTTTTAAGGAGTGTCTTAAAGGAGGAAAGAGAGGGGGAGAGGTTTAGGGAAGGAATTCCAGAGCTTAGGGCCCAGGCAACAGAAGGCACGGCCGCCAATGGTTGAGCGATTATAATCAGGGCTACTCAGGAGGGCTGAATTGGGGGAGCGCAGATATCTCAGGGGGTTGTGGGGCTGAAGAAGATGACTGAGATAGGGAGGGGCGAGGCCATGGAGGGATTTGAAAACAAGGATGAGAATTTTGAAATCGAGGCGCTGCTTAACCGGGAGTCAATGTAGCGAGCACTGGGTGATGGGCGAACGGGACTTGGTGCCAGTTAGGACACGGGCAGCCGAGTTTTGGATGACCTCAAGTTTACATAGGGTGGAATGTGGGAGGCCAGCAGGAGTGCGTTGGAATAGCGAAGTCTAGAGGTAACAAAGGCATGGATGAGGGTTTCAGCAGCAGATGAGCTGAGGCAGGGGCGGAGACAGGCAATGTTAGGGAGGTGGAAGTAGGCGGTCTTTGTTATGCTGCGGATGTGTGGTCGGAAGCTCATTTCAGGGTCAAATATGACACCAAGGTTGCAAACAGTGTGGTTCAGCCTCAGACAGATGTTAGGGAGAGGGATAGAGTCAGTAAACCAACCAACATCAGTAAAAAACAGATGATCTGGTCATTATCTCAGGGCTGTTTGTGGGAGCTTGCTGTGCACAAATTGACTGCTGCACTTGCTACAATACTACAGTGACTACACTTCAATACTACAGTGACTACACTTCAATACTACAGTGACTACACTTCAAAAGTACTGCAGAGGCTGTAAAGTGCTTTGGGACTTCCTGAGGTTGTGGAAGGTGTGATATAAATGCAAGTCTTTCTTTAATTTGAATGGTGGAGCAGGCTCGAGGGGCTGAATGGCCTCCTCCTGTTCCTATATAAAATGGTGAGTGAGTGAGTCACGGTGTTCAGATGACGCAGCTGTTCGCCATCAGTCAATGGCCCAAGGCCTGGGTTTCTGACAAGCTACGCTAAATTGTTCCTTCTACATAAAAACGCTGCACTAACTGAATAAACTGAGCATTGGGTCGGCTGCACAATCTGCGGCTCGTCACGTTAACAAAATGTTCAGTCATTTCCCACTAACTCAACTGTACCAAACGTCTTCTCCTAACCTTGTGCTTTAGCCCAATGTGAAATCACACCATGCTATTCTAAGTCGGTTACGTGAAGGAGGCAACATTCTTCACTGAGATGTGCATTCCTCACCAACCTCATCCCCCCCCCCGTGAATAATAACTTGCCCCAGCACAGGAGTTAGTGCAGTCTGACCCTATCAAACGGCTCCATGTTAGAATGTGCCCAAGCTCTGGGAGGACATGCACAACAACAACTTGCATTTATACAGCGCCTTTAACAGAGTAAAACAATCCCAAACAGCCCGGCTCAAGGACTCCTCAAAGTCTCTCAGGGGGTGAACCAGTCCAGTGCTAGAACATTCTCTCTGCCCCTCCTCCCACCCACTCAACACCACACAAAAAGCAGAACCGATTCTTTTTTTAAACTTAGGGAAAAGCCAAGGCCAGCCCTTGCACTTCATTCCAACCTCTTTGTGTAGGAGGAAGTGCGGTGAAGTAAAGTATGTGGGGAACTCCGGGGTTTCCCAGCTGATCTCCGTCACCACCGCTCAGTTTGAAAGCAAATTTGAAACCGCCTGGCCTAAACCCATGAGCCAATGAGCGAGGCACGCTCTAAGCCCACGAGCCAATGAGCGAGGCACATTCTAAACCCACAAGCCAATGAACAAGGCATGCTCTAAGCCCATGAGCGAGGCACGCTCTAAGCCCACGAGCCAATGAGCGAGGCACGCTCTAAGCCCACGAGCCAATGAACGAGGCACGCTCTAAGCCCACGAGCCAATGAGCGAGGCACATTCTAAACCCACAAGCCAATGAACAAGGCACGCTCTAAGCCCATGAGCGAGGCACGCTCTAAGCCCACGAGCCAATGAGCGAGGCACGCTCTAAGCCCACGAGCCAATGAGCGAGGCACGTTCTCCAGCCCCAGCGAGGAAGCAACATTTGAGGAAACTCTTCAAGAGCACAGCCCGGTTATGGAATTTCTCTCATGCCGCAATCTCAATGTGAAGGTTAGCGGTTCCCATCTCCAGCCATGCTGATGTCCTGCGCTTGAACCAGGTTTAATCGTCAATGATGGTAAAATAATACTTAGCGAACCAAAGTCTAAATATAAGACCAACAATCTAAACTCCAAGACAGAGAGTGAAACAAGCTTGGCAGCATTAGCCTAGAGTGAGAGACTGATCCCTTCCACACTGTTTGGCATAGCTTCTGCTATAATAGCTTCGTACATCAAACTGCAATCTCATTCAACACTGGAAATAATAAATCAATGCTGTTACTTCCAGCCTTTTTATTTTGTTTGATGTTTCCTCAGTCGGATATTAATTTTACATAGTGTGGAAACACCTTCATTAAGCACAGTAATGAATTTTTGTATCAATACTCAATCAGCTCACTCATGGTCTGAATCACACTGCACCCTGAATACGCTACAATCTCTTCCAGTTAAACATCGGGAAAACCAACGCCTTTGGCCCCCGCCACAAACTCTGTACCCGTGGCACTTATTCCATCCCTCTCCCCGGCAACCGTCTCAGGTTGAACCAGACTGTTCGCAACCTTGGCATCTATTTGACCCCAAGCTGAGCTTCCGACTCCATATCTTCTCCATCACCTGTAACATCACCTGCTTCCAGCCCTGCCTCAGTCCATCAGCTGCTGAAACCCTCATCCAGGCTTTTGTTACATCCAGACTCAACTATTCCAACGCTCTCCTGGCCGGCCTCCCATCTTCCACCCTCCATAAACCTCAGCTAGTCTAAAACTGCCCGTATCCGATCCCACAACGAGACTCATTCACCCATCTGCTCGCTGACCGACACTGGCTCCCGGTCCCTCAAAATTTAAATTCTCATTCCCTCATGGCCTTGCCCCTGCCGATTTGTGTAACCTCCTCCAGCCCTACCACCCTCTGACAACTTTCCGTTCCTCTGCATCTGGCCTTGTGCAACAACAACAACTTGCATTTATATAGCGCCTTTAACATAGTAAACAGTCTCAATGGTCTTCACAGCAGCGATTATCAAACAGAATTTGACACCGAGCCACATAAGAAGATATTAGGACAGATGAACAAAAGCTTGGTCAAAGAGGTAGGTTTTAAGGAGCGTCTTAAAGGAGGAGAGGTAGAGAGGTTTAGGGAGGGAATTCCAGAGCCTAGGGCCTAGGCAGCTGAAGGCACGACCACAATGGTTGAGCGATTATACTCAGGGATGCTCAAGAGGGCAGAATTAGAGGAGTGCAGATATCTCGGGGGGTTGTGGGGCTGGAGGAGGTTACAGAGATAGGGAGGGGGCGAGGCCATGGAGGGATTTGAAAACAAGGATGAGAATTTTGAAATCGAGGCGTTGCTTAACTGGGAGCCAATGTAGGTCAGCGAGCACAGAAAAAAGAAAAGAAAGACTTGCATTTCTACGGTGCCTTTCACGACTACCGGACGTCTCAAAGCGCTTTACAGCCAATGAAGTACTTTTGGAGTGTAGGCACTGTTGTAATGTAGGAAAAGCGGCAGCCAATTTGCGCACAGCAAGCTCCCACAAACAGCAATGTGATAATGACCAGATAATCTGTTTTTGTTATGTTGACTGAGGGATAAATATTGGCCAGGACACCGGGGATAACTCCCCTGCTCTTATTCGAAATAGTGGCCATGGGATCTTTTACGTCCACTTGAGAGAGCAGACGGGGCCTCGGTTTAATGTCTCATCTGAAAGACGGCACCTCTGACAGTGCAGCACTCCCTCAGCACTGCACTGGAGCGTCAGCCTAGATTTTTGTGCTCAGGTCCCTGGAGTGGGACTTGAACCCACAACCTTCTGACTCCGAGGCACTCAGAGACTCTGCACTGGATCCTCTGATCAAGGCAAACGGCTGTGGTGGGAGTGCAGTGTGAAGCAGAATGTGGCCTCAGCCTGTTGGCCTGCAGATCCTGGACACTACTACCTGCTTATAATGCTGGGGAGTTGGTCAGTGCTGAGTGACAGCAGGCAGCTCCGTGTTGTTCTCTGGTCAGGTGTATGGACCTCCGCCCAATGCTGGTTAAGGGAGAGACTGATGTTTGTGGCACTGCCCCCAGAATGAGCCGGCGCCATGGGTGAGATACTGTACAGTGGCTGTTGCCTGTGGCACTGTCCACAGTATAAGTCATCCACTCGAGGATATGAGTGAAGAAAATGACTGAAAGAAAGAGAAGCTGCTGATCTTGGATTACGTGGGTATAGATCACATGCTGGAGGGTTGTTTCCCTAGCTGGAGAGTCTAGATCCCATGGCACTGTTTTGAGGAAGTGCAGGGGAGTTCTCCCCGATGTCCGGGCCAATATTTATCCCTCTTTGTGGGATCTTGCTGTGCACAAGTCTTTCTTTCTTTCATCTTGAGAACATCACTCGGTACCTTTCGATAGTCTATAACAGGCCCAGCTTTAAAAAAAATAAACTAACGGGTCTGGACTGAACAAGGCTGTGTTCTTAAATCACCTCAATCCGTTACAGTCAGACTGAAAAATCACTGGTGCGCTGCCGAACACGCAGCTTATTTCCCACAATCCAAGGACGCAGCATTTAGACACGCTAAATGTCATTACTACAAAAGCATTTTTGTAATTCCTTTAATAATGATGCCTCCTCTCCCCCGCTACCCCCACCCCCAACAAAAGAAAACAGCCTCTGCAAGTTCACCATTAAAAGGCCTTTTTCAGACTGTCCCTCAGGGGCAGAGTGGGAGAAGTGAAATTATTTTTTTGGATGGCTTTCTGAGGCATAATTAGACAAACAGTACAAGCAGCGAGTGACCCGAGGCAACAAAGAAATAGAAAAACATGCCAGTCTCCCAGCCCAGCCGTACAAGGCTGTCACAATCAGCTCCACAGCACCCAGCTCCTTTATATAACCTGGCTCAGGACTCCCAGAAGCTGCAAGCATCACTGCCTCTGAGCAGTTTCTTTTTCACCCAAAGATGTAGCAACTAACAGGAAATGTCACATCATAAAAGGTTACCTTCCCTTCACTGGCAGCCCGGGTCGCAGGACGTAGTGCCGCCAGTTTCCTTGCTGCAAAAGCTTTTCATGTTAAAGGCCCCCAGAATAGGGAGCGGTTAGACCGAGGGCCATGCTTCCTTGCTCACTGACCATTTAAATATGTTTTCCAAATGCACTGCCCTCGCCTGAAAATCCCAATTAAAAAATGGAGGGAATTGGACTGGAGCACACAGCACCGTGTGTTACATGTTGCCCCTTGGCGACATCATCTGAAAACACAGCGTCAGTTTCCACATGTACGCTGACAACACCCAGCTCTACCTCACCACCACTTCTCTGGACTCCTCCACGGTCTCTAAATTGTCAGACTGCTTGTCTGACATACAGTTCTGGGTGAGCAAAAATTTTCTCCAATTAAATATTGGAAAGACCGAAGCCATTGTTGTTGGTCCCTGCCACAAACTCCGTTCCCTCGCCACCGACTCCATCCCTCTCCCTAACATCTGTCTGAGGCTGAACCACACTGTTCGCAACCTTGGTGTCATATTTGACCCCGAAATGAGCTTCCGACCACATATCCGCAGCATAACAAAGACCGCCTACTTCCACCTCCGTAACATCGCCTGTCTCCACCCCTGCCTCAGCCCATCCGCTGCTGAAACCCTCATCCGTGCCTTTGTTACCTCTAGACTTGACCATTCCAACGCACTCCTGGCTGGCCTCCCACATTCTACCCTACGTAAACTTGAGGTCATCCAAAACTCGGCTGCCCGTGTCCTAACTCGCACCAAGTCCCGTTCGCCCATCACCCCTGTGCTCGCTGACCTACATTGGCTCCCGGTTAACCAGTGCCTCGATTTCAAAATTCTCATCCTTGTTTTCAAATCCCTCCATGGCCTCGCCCCTCCCTATCTCTGTAATCTCCTTCAGCCCCAGCACGCCCCAAGATATCTGCACTCCTCTAATTCTGCCCTCTTGAGCATCCCTGATTATAATCGCTCAACCATTGGTGGCCGTGCCTTCTGTTACCTAGGCCCAAGCTCTGGAATTCCCTGCCTAAACCTCTCCGCCTCTCTACCTCTCTCTCCTCCTTTAAGACGCTCCTTAAAACCTACCTCTTTGACCAAGCTTTTGGTCATCTGCCCTAATTTATCCTTATGTGGCTCGGTGTCAAATTTTCTGTCTTACAACACTCCTGTGAAGCGCCTTGGGACGTTTTACTACTTTAAAGGTGCTATAGAAATACAAGTTGTTGTTGTTACAGGCAGAATAACAGCTGGACTGTAGCCCACAGCATCGTGTGTTATGAGCAGAATAACATCTGGACTGGAGCATAAGCACCGTGTGTTATGAGCAGAATAACATCTGGACTGGAGCATAAGCACCGTGTGTTACAGACTGGCAGCAGCTGGGATAGAACCGTATCTTTTTCCCCATTGCCCTAGTCCACCCCGATTCTCTGTCTGGCGTTGAAGTGGAGCTCCACAGATATCGACAGCCCTCTGGTTACCCCCTCCTTTGTGACCATTCCGAGTGCCAGCAGTCCGTCCACCAGTATATGCGTCAGGTTTATAACCAGCGTATCAATCGTCCAACATTACTGCAGGTTTAGTCAGCAATTCCTCTGCAGTTGGCTCTGGTGAGCCCTGATATAACTGACAGTGCCATTATTTTCAGTGAATCACATCCTATTTATATCCTTAACAGTTCCCTCAGCTAACGACGAATTAAAAAAAACACAAGCAGCACTGCACAAAGAGTTAAAAATATAGACAAGCCCTGGATTTTTATTCTATATAATTAGAGTTTCCTTGAATAGTTTGGCGTCTCAGAAATATAGACAGCACCTGCTGAGTTAAGCAGAATATCTCAACAAAATACTGAAAATTGACAAAAGTATTCAGACTTTTAGATCTTGTAAAGTGCCCGGCGATCGTTCAAAGTGGAGGAAGCTGAATGATAAAGGACAAGGAGAGACCTCTGCCATTACAAGGAGCCTCTCCCAGCCGGCAGGAGGGGGCTGCTCTTTCTCAAACAGCTCTGTATATGTTAGAGTGGAAAGTGTTGACATTTTAGTGCCTTTGTTTCAACGTTCACACTTGGGTAAGTGACTGCTGGAAAAGTTCATTTCTGGCATCAATTAAACATGGCTCACTGCACAGGGATAAATCCCCAACAGGGCAGGTTTGACGTTACTGTGCTGCTAAACAGTTCCCCTTATGACACCGACCCGGTCGGTCCTTGGCGAGAATGTGCACCATTGCCCCCTCCAATCGGCTGTTGGTGCAACAGGCAGCATGCTCAGTGAGGCGGTGTGAGGTGGTGGGGGGGGGGGAGGGAGGAGTCTGAATACTTTTGTCAATTTTCAGTATTTTGTTGAGATATTCTGCTTAACTCAGCAGGTGCTGTCTATATTTCTGAGACGCCAATGTCACTCTCCCAGAAGAATATCCAGTGGGCCCCCACTCCCCGCAACCTGCAAATTGTCTGCCTGTAGGTGTCCGATGACAACAGGTTAAAGCTCGCAGTGAAGGCCCCCCATGACTAAATAGTCTCGCACTGTCTAGTGGCAGTGTGACTTGGGGCAGTGCGATGCTGGCAGTGTAACTCAGATGCTGTCTTTCAGACGAGACATTAAACCGAGGCCCTGTCTGCTCTCTCAGGTGTGTGTTAAGGAACCCATGGCACTATTTCGAAGACAAGCAGGGGAGTTCTCCCTGGTGTCCTGGCCAATATTTATCCCTCAACCATCATCACTAAAATAGATTATCTGGTCATTATCACATTGCTGTTTGTGGGAGCTTGCTGTGCACAAATTGGCTGCCACGTTTCCTACATTACAACAGTGACTGCACTTCAAAAGTACTTCAATGACTTTAAAGCACTTTGGGACATCCTGAGGTTGTGAAAGACGCTTTATAAATGCCAGTCTTTCTTTCTTACTAAGTTCTCTGGGCCAAGTTTGGCACAATGCCGGGGGGTGGCGGGTAGGGAGGATGAAGCTCGCTAAGCTTTCTAATGTTTTTAGTACGGGTCATGGACACAATGTACATTCAGGATTAGCCACGACTGCTGTAGCCTATGCAGAGAAAAAAAGTGTTTATTTTTAGTGGGTTGTTTAAACACAGTTCACTTTGGAATAGGGACAGGATATGCTGTTTAAAAACAAAGCCTCTCGCACATTCCTCAACTCGGTAACAGAACAATAACTGTACAGATCACAGCACTGTCCAAACACGGTCCTATCTCAGTTCTCTCGATCTGTTCATTTTTCCTCCTTTGCATCCCTCTCTGTGCCTTGTAGCATTCCTTCCGCAAGGGGTGGTATGATGGGGGGGGGGAGATTTCCTGCTATTGGCCACACATCTGGCAAAGCCCCCGCCCCACTGACCACTCCAAGTGTAGCCTGAGCCAACTTCTTGTAGAGGAGCCGTTCCCCTTTCTTTTCGGTGGGGGAAGTGTCAGCCTCTTCTACTTCCCATTGCTACGTCCTGCTGAGATCAGGAACAGAGTGCGTAGGGATGTCAGCTTGCTCCCTTGGCCCCGCTGTGACGCATCCACACGCAACACCCCCCCACATCTGTAACCATCTCAAAAAGGTGCGTCAGGGTGCTCGACCATCCAAGGATATCCGGTTCAGGAAAAAAAACAAGCACTGCTTTGTTCATCTTTCTTGTGTGACAACCAGGGTTAATCAGTAAATGTATTAGCGAATACCTCAGTACTTATAGGCTTGAGCTTTTGATCAGACGTAAATGGGAATAAACTCTGGGTAACTATTGTGAATGGTAATTGCATGACCTAGGCATGTCCCCATGTACTTGCATGATCTAAACATGTCCCCACATGCAACTGCATGACCTAAACATGTCTTGGTGTGGTGCTGAGCAATGCAGACCAGGAAAGTACTGGGGTTAATTTTATACTGAGCCGAGTTAACCAATCAATAATAGGGCATTGCAATTGGCCTCCGCACCCCTGGATTAAAGAGTGGGGAGGGGCACGGAGAAAATCAGCTCGGGCTCCTGCTCCCGATTTCCATCCCGTGGTGAAAAATGTATGTGTAGAGACATCGGACAAGGATAGGGTGAGGGTCAGCTGTAATGCCTTCCATGGTTGAATATTTCACCTGCCTCCGCTCCCTGCGCAGATTTACAATCGAAGAACGGCCAGCTTGGGTGGAGCTACAGACATCTCCGAATTATACAGAAGAAGAATGTTTGTTTAACCCCCAAGCTTTAGCAGTCATGACTACTGTCTGTTTACACTTGTGCTGCCACAGATTGCAGTCTCTTGGCTCTCGGGGACATTGCTGATCTGTCCAACTGACAAACTGCCGTAGGTCATTCCACCATTGACGTCAGCCAGCAGCACCCTCGCTGAACCAGTGCCATCCTGTCCATCAGCACCCTCGCTGAACCAGTGCCATCCTGTCCACCAGCACCCTCGCTGAACCAGTGCCATCCTGTCCAGCAGCATTTTATTTTTGGCAGTCGCCGCCTTTCCATCTGGGTCACGTGGCCAAACTTCGAGGGATGTGTGAAGCCTCAGTTTGCCTGGGTGGTGTGGGGACAACTTGCTTCTGGTCTCATCCCCCTCGTGCAGGACAAGAGCAGTCTAGGTTTTTAGAACAGTCAGAAGGGAATTGGATAAATACTTGAACAGAAAAAAATTTTCAGGGCGATGGGGAAAAGGCTGGGGAGTGGGATTAATTCGATAGCTCTTTCAAAGAGACGGCACAGACACGATGGTCTCCTTCTGTGCGGTATGATTCTATGAGGTCCGTCAGCATGTGAAAAAGAGCGAGCAGGTTAATGTTTGAGGTAGAGCCCTTGCGGTAGATGAATGAACATCTGGCAGTCAGGCGAAAATTTTAAGAAGCTGTTCTGGTGATGTCACCAATCACGGATCTATGATATTCTGTGCAGCTTCAGACAGCAACACGTTTCGAAATCACCAGCCACTGTCAGAACATGGAATCATTGAACTCCATCGCACACAGGACCAAGAATACTGGGAAACAAAGTTACACAAAGTTCAGTTTTGAATTCCCCAAAGACTTGTCGTAGCTGCGAAACTGGAACCAGGAGGGCTTCACGTTCAGTCCCCGGTCTGTGCCATGGCTGCCTGCTACCGGCAGGACTTCATCGCAGAGGCGGTTCTTCATACGCGAGACAGCGAGAAGTGGCAGGCTATTCAATCCCAGTGAACACCTCTGCAGACCCTGATGCTACCCTCACCCATCTAACACACACAGGAAGCCCTGCTGGCTTTCCCCCCTTCCCCCCACCCCCACTCCGTGTCATCCGTGGCTCAGTGAGTCGCACTCTCTCGCCTTGAAGTCTAAAGGTCATGGGTTCAAGTCCCACTGCAGAGACTTGGGCACAAAAATCTCGGCTGACACTCCCAGTGTCAGCACTAAGGGAACTTCCGCTGCACTGTCGGAGGGGCCGTCTTTTGGGTGAGACGTTAAGTGGAGTCTGCCCTCTCAGATGGACGTAAAAGATCCCACGACACTATTTTAAACAGGAGCAGGGGCGTTCTCCCCAGTGTCTTGGGGCAATATTTATCCCTCCACCATCAGCACTAAAACAGATTATCTGCTCATTATTACGTTGCTGTTTGTGGGAGCTTTCTGTGCGCAAATTGGCTGCCGCGTTTCCTACATTGACCACACTTCAAAAGTACTTCATTGGCTGTGAAGTGCTTTGGGAGGTCCTGAGGTTGTGAAAGGCGCTACAGAAATGCAAGTTTTTTCCCCTGCCAGAGGGACTGAGGCGAAGTGTGCCAGCTCACATCAACAGCCACTCTCGATTTCTTTTTTATTGTTAGAGTTGGCACCAAGTGTTCGGGGAGGCCCTTCCTTTGTTGGGAAGACTTTCGGTCTGTGGTTCACGGGGCGCAAGGTTGCTGAGGCCAAACTGTTTCCAGACATTTTTTAAAGTAAATAAATAATGATGTTGCTGGGATCTTTTACGAGGAAGTTGCCAGAAACGACAAGAAATTGCTGCTGGCAAACATCCGGCTTCTCCTGAGCTGTCGAGGCATCTCCAACGTTGTTGTGTCACCGCCTTTTCTCCAGTATAAGCAAAGGCCTGTACTGTCACTATGGCAACGTGTATTTAGCAAGTAGCATCAAATTGATCTTGCTCCCTAACTATTTGAAATCCTCAATGCAACATCTTCCCATTCGAACAACAACAACAACTTGTTTTTTATATAGCGCCTTTAACGTAGTAAAATGTCCCAAGGCGCTTTACAGGAATATTATAAGACAAAAAATTTGGCACCAAGCCACAAAGAGAAATTAGGGCAGGTGACCAAAAGCTTGGTCAAAGAGGTAGGATTTAAGGAGCGTCTTAAAGGAGGAAAGAGAGGTAGCGAGGCTGAGAGGTTTAGCCAGGGAATTCCAGAGCTTAGGGCCTAGGCAACAGAAGGCACGGCCACCAAAGGTTGAGTGATTATAATCAGGGATGATCAAGAAGCCAGAATTAGAGGAGCGCAGATATCTCGGGGGGTTGTGGGGCTGAAGGAGATGACTGAGATAGGGAGGGGCGAGGCCATGGAGGGATATGAAAACAAGGATGAGAATTTTGAAATCGAGGTGTTGCTAAACTGGGAGCCAATGTAGGTCAGCGAGCACAGGGGCGATGGGTGAACGGGACTTGGTGCGAGTTAGGACACAGGCAGCCGAGTTTGGACACAGGCAGCCGAGTTTTTGGATGACCTCAAGTTTATGTAGGGTAGAATGTGGGAGGCCAGCCAGGAGTGCGTTGGAATAGTCAAGTCTAGAGGTAACAAAGGCATGGATGAGGGTTTCAGCAGCGAATGAGCTGAGGCAGGGGTGGAGACGGGTGATGTTACGGAGGTGGAAATAGGCGGTCTTCGTTATGCCGCGGATGTGTGGTCAGAAGCTCATTTCAGGGTCAAATATGACACCAAGGTTGCGAACAGTGTGGTTCAGCCTCAGACAGATGGATGGAGTCAGTGGCTAGGGAACGGAGTTTGTGGCAGGGACCAACAACAATGGCTTCGGTCTTTCCAATATTTAACTGGAGAAAATTTCTGCTCATCCAGAACTATATGTCGGACAAGCAGTCTGACAATTTAGAGACTGTGGAGGGGTCGAGAGAAGTGGTGGTGAGGTAGAGCTGGGTGTCGTCAGCGTACCTGTGGAAACTGACGCTGTGTTTTCGGATGATGTCGCCGAGGGGCAGCACGTAGATGAGATATAGGAGGGGCCAAGGATAGATCCTTGGGGGACACCAGAGGTAACGATGCAGGAGTGGGAAGAGAAGCCGTTGCAGGTGATTCTCTGGCTACGATTAGATAGATAAGAATGGAACCAGGCGAGTGCAGTCCCACCCAGCTGGACGGTGGAGAGGCGTTGGAGGAGGATGGAGTGGTCAACTGTGTCAAAGGCTGCAGACAGGTCGAGAAGGACGAAGAGAGATAGTTTACCTTTGTCACAGTCACAAAGGATGTCATTTGTGACTTTGATGAGAGCCGTTTCGGTACTGTGGCAGGGCAGAAACCTAATTGGAGGGATTCAAACATGGAATTGCAGGAAAGATGGGCACGGATTTGGGAGGCGACAACACGTTCAAGGACTATGGGGAGAAAGGGAGGTTGGAGATGGGGCAGTAGTTTGCAATGACGGAGGGGTCAAGGGTTGATTTCTTGAGGACAGGGGTGATGACGACAGATTTGAGGGAGAGGGGGACAGCACCTGAGGAGAGCGAACCGTTAACAATGTCAGCTAACATGGGAGCCAGAAAAGGAAGTTGGGTGGTCAGCAGTTTGGTGGGAATAGGGTCGAGGGAGCAGGAGGTGGGTCTCATGGACAAGATGAACGCGGAGAGGTCATGAGGGGAGATCGGAGAGAAACTAGAGAAAGATGTGAGACAGAGTAATTGTTTTAATAGGGACTAGGGCATCAAAGGTGGTGGTGAGGGTGTGGTTGAGCAGATCGGTAGCTGCAGAAATGTCATGGTGAATGGAGGGCCAAAGGCTGGTCAGTTGGGATTTCGTAAGAGAGATGGGAGAAAGTTTTTTCCAGGGGCAGACACAGGAGGATGTCAGGTTGGGAGGCTGGGGGGGTGGAAGGGGGATGTGGGTGGAGAGCGATACGAGGAAGTAGTCAAAGATGGCCTTATCTGCGATTGACATGATGGGAGTAGCGAGACCATGAGAGATGGCAAGGTCGAGGGGGTGGCCGTGAATATGGGTTGGGGACTTTACATGGAGAGAGAGATTAAGGCAGGATAGGAGGCTAGCGAATTCAGAGGAGAGAGAGCATGATGAATTGAGATGGAGGTTGAAATCACCGAGGATGAGAAGTCGTTTGGTGCAGGTGCTGAGGGAGGAGAGCAGTGAAGATATTTCGGTAATAACATTTTTATCATACTTGGGTGGGCGGTAGAGAACAAGAATTTTAAATGAGAGGCGAGAGGGACGGAATAAGGTGAGATGCTCAAAGGAGGAGAAAGTGCCGGAGGAGTAGGGGGACAGACCGAGGTGTGATTTGGTGATGAGAGCCACACCGCCACCACGGCGGTCTGAGCGGGGCAAGTGGTGGAAGGTATAGCCGGGGGGGGAGGCTTCATTTAAGGGTAAGGTGCCATCACCCCTCAACCAAGTTTCCGTCAGGGCTGTTTGATTCCCCTCTGTTTTCTTTCCAGTATCTCAGAAGACTTGCATTTCTACAGCGCCTTTTACCACCTCGGGACATCCCAAAACACTTTACAGACAATGAAGTGCATTTGAAGTGTAGTCACTGTTGTAATGTAGGAAACGCGGCAGCCAATTTGCACACAGCAAGCTCCCACAAACAGCAATGTGATAATGACCAGATAATCTGTTTTTGTTATGTTGGTTGAGGGATAAATATTGGCCCCAGGACACCAGGGAGAACTCCCCTGCTCTTCTTCTAATGGCACCAGTCATAGAGTCATAACAGCACAGAAGGAGGCAAGTTTATTTCCCTCAAGTGCCTATCCAGTCTCCCCTTGAAAACATTCAGTGTCTCCGCTTCCACCACTTCCGTCGGCAACGAATTCCAGGTCATCACCACTCGCTGCATAAAAAAGTTTTTCCTCACATCCCCCTTGCATCTCTTGCCCAAAACCTTAAATCTGTGTCCCCTAGTCCTTGTACCATCAACTAGTGGGAACAGCCTTTCCCCGTCTAGCCTATCCAAACCCGTCATAATCTTGTACACCACTATCAAATCACCTCCCAACCTCCTTTGCATTAATGAAAACAAATCCAGCTTCTCCAACCTGACCTTGTAGCTAAGATCCCCCATCCCCGGAACCATTCTGGTAAATCTCCTCTTCACCCTCTCAAGGGCCTTCACATCCTTCCTAAAGTGTGGTGACCAGAACTGGACGCAATACTCCAGTTGTGGCCTAACCAGCGCTTTATAAAGGTTCAGCATAACTTCTCTACTTTTGTAATCAATACCTCTATTTATGAAGCCCAAGATCCCATATGCTTTGTTAACCACTCTCTCAATATGTCCTGCCACCTTCAGGGACCTATGCACACTAACTCCCAGGTCCCTCTGTCCCTGCACACTCTTTAAAACTGTACCATTAAGTGTATATTGCCTCTCCCTGTTCCTTCTGCCAAAATGCATCACCTCACACTTCTCTGTATTAAATTCCATCTGCCACTTGTCTGCCCATTCTGCTAGCCTTTCTATGTCCTGTTGCAGCCGATTGGTATCATCACTGTTTGTCACACCCCCAATTTGGTGTCATCGGCAAATTTAGAAATTCTGTTCTGTATTCCAATATCCAGTTCATTTATTTACATCAAAAAAGCAGTGGCCCCAGCACTGACTCTTGGGGAACACCACTGTCTACCATCCTCCAGTCTGAAGAACAGCCATTTACCACAA
The DNA here is from genome assembly GCA_030390025.1 of Squalus acanthias. Taxonomy (NCBI): domain Eukaryota; kingdom Metazoa; phylum Chordata; class Chondrichthyes; order Squaliformes; family Squalidae; genus Squalus; species Squalus acanthias. The sequence continues at coordinate 2,338,182 of CM059447.1, read as the reverse complement.
CTCGCTGTTTTCAGTCCTTAAGCCAATTCCTTATCCAAGCTGCCACTGACCCACCTATTCCATGAGCCTCAATTTTGTTAACCAGCCTTCTATGTGGTACTTTGTCAAACGCCTTCCGAAAATCTATGTAGACAACATCCATTGCATTCCCTTCATCGATCCTCTCTGTTACTTCATCAAAAAATTCAATTAGATTAGTCAAACATGATCTGCCTTTTACAAATCCATGTTGGCTCTCCTTAATTAGCTTAAACCTCTCCAAGTGCCCGTTAATTTTTTCCTTGATTATTGACCATGGGATCTTTTACGTCCACCTGAGGGGGCAGACGGGGCCTCAGTTTAACGTCTCATCTGAAAGACAGCACCTCCGACAGTGCCGCACTCCCTCAGTACTGCACTGGGAGTGTCGACCTAAATTTGTGCTAAATTCTCTGAAATACCAATCAATTGTGGCAAAAAGAACAGGCAGGTGAGATCCCCGCAAACCTCCACCAATGCCAGTGTAGAGCAGGCCGTGAAGAAGGGCAGGGAAGTCTCCCCAGTGATCCACCCATCATTCTCCCCTCAACCAACACCACCGTAAAAATATTAACTGATCGCCCGTCTCGTTACTGTTTGTGGCTGTTGCTTTTAGTTACAAAACAAGGTCATTTGAAGTGCTTCTGAGTGATATAAGGCACTATATAAATGCAATTTTATTTATCCCCAATGCTTCCCGTTTGAATGTAGTCTCAGAAATTACTTAAATCTTCCACCTGTTAAGTTATGAGGCCCCATCTGCCCTCTCAGGTGGACACAGAATATCCCATTACGTTATCCCCGGTGTCCTGACCAATATTTATCCTTCAATAAACATCACTAAAACCGATTATCTGGTCATTATCACATTGCTGTTTGTGGGAACTTGCTGTGTGCTTATTGGCTGCCACGTTTCCCACATTACAACAGTGACTACACTTCTAAAGTACTTGATTGGCTGTAAAATGTTTTGGGACGTCGAGGTCGTGAAAGGCGCTATATAAATGCAAGTCTTTCTTTCTTTATTTTGCAAATCCTGAAAGCCAATAATTACATCAGCAGCTTGGAACGAACTAATAAAATATCTGAGCCAAGCCTCTTTCTTGTTGTAACAAAAATGTCAAAGCTTTTCTAGTGCTGACTCACTGTACAGGAATCAGGATTAACCAGTCACTTCCTGTAACATACAGGTACATCCATCACAATTCCTGGGCAGCTAACTGAGCTGTTTGAAAGAATCCGGCATCTGTCTTCGCCTTCAGCAGGTGTCCAAGCCTCGAGGAGCTCCGCACCCTTTGCCAATATCGGCAGACAGGAGAGGCACCACCCCCCAGACCCGGTATCCCGAGAGCGGAT